>JAGDYQ010000092.1:866413-1063083 GCA_021962125.1 Bulinus truncatus
TATATATATATATGCACTATAAATCGCCTTACAATTCAATAGTACTGAAACGTTTTTGCTTCGCGACCCACCAAGAAAGTAATTTTTGTTTTCCACGAACCACCATGAAAGTAATTTTGTGAAAGTAATTTTGTTTTCCTCCGCCCACCAAGAAAGTAATTTTTGTTTTCACGACCCACCAAGAAAGTAATTTTTGTTTTCACGAACCACCATGAAAGTAATTTTTGTGAAAGTAATTTTTGTTTTCACTATCCACCAAGAAAGTAATTTTTGTTTTCACGACCCACCAAGAAAGTAATTTTTGTGAAAGTAAATTTTTGTTTTCACGTCCCACCATAAAAGTAATTTTTGTTTTCACGATCCACCAAGAACGTCATTTTTGTTTTCACGTCCCTCCATGAAAGTAATTTTTGTTTTCACGATCCACTAAGTGTTAATTTTTTGTTTTCACGACCCACCATGAAAGTAATTTTTGCTTTCACCCACCATGAAAGTAATTTTTGTTTTCACGACCCACCATGAAAGTAATTTTTGTTTTCACGACCCACCATGAAAGTAATTTTTGTTTTCACGACCCACCATGAAAGTAATTTTTGTTTTCACGACCCACCAAGAAAGTAATTTTTGTTTTCACGACCCACCATGAAAGTAATTTTTGTTTTCACGACCCACCATGAAAGTAATTTTTGTTTTCACGACCCACCATGAAAGTAATTTTTGTTTTCACGACCCACCATGAAAGTAATTTTTGTTTTCACGACCCACCATGAAAGTAATTTTTGTTTTCACGACCCACCATGAAAGTAATTTTTGTTTTCACGACCCACCTGAAAAGAAACGTACGATAAAATAACGAATATAAAAGCGCCATTAGTCGTGCAATAAACATATTCCCCCCTCATCCCCCTTTTACTTTATATTACTACAAACGTATAGTTTCATAGTAGAGAAATAGAGCTGCAACAATGCACATTTAGATAATCAAACTTGTTATCGTTCATTAAACATTCGTCTGTTTGTTCGCAACTCATACAAAAAAATACAAAATATTGAAAAACAATTAAGCCTGTTCCATTCTGGACACAGGACGTGTTAGAGCATTTTCGTGTTATGTATCAGTACGTATGTTATCTTTCAGTAAATATTTGTAAATTTTGTAAATGTTTATAAATTCAATTGTGTAATGCATATATCTGAAAAAAGATATTAAAAAGACGTTTTCTTATATTTGAAAACAAAATTATTTCCTCTTAAATCTAACTACAAGTGGTTTGTGGATACTGAAATAGGACTCATAATTGAAAACATTCGAAATTATAGTCATTTAATCGTCCGAAAACTCCGTCAATTGTTGCATAGCTCTGATACTTTCAATTAAACTCAGAACACAAGCTTACTATCTCATTTGATGAGTTTCTTAATAAATCTTGGTGAAACTACGTGCTGCAGTATGGGTTATTGAACGTACAAGGTGTATATATAATATATAAGCCCCTTAGGAGCCCTGAAGCCCGGCCCTCAGAGGTCCTGTCGCGAAATGAACTTTTGATGTACACATGGCAGGCCAAGACCTACAAAATGATATATACATCATGGGTCTAGGACTTATAGTTGCTGAGAATGTGCGCTCCTTTATTAATATGGCTTATATAGTAAAAAACGGTACTAAGCCCCCTTTTACGGCCCTCAGAGGTCAGATCGCGAAATGGAAAAAGTCATTTCTTGGCAGGCCAAGACCTACAAAATGATATATACATCATGGGTCTAGGACTTATGGTTGTTGAGATCTAGGGTGATGACAGACAGACAGACAGACAAAACGGGGACAATAGAGCATTTTTTTTCGAAAATGCTCTAAAAACAAAACAAAAAGAAATCGATAAATTGAAATATACAATAATAACAATAATAATAATAATAATAATAATAATAAATGTACTCTTTAAAGTACAATTTACTTTAAACTTTTAGAACACAGTTTGAGATACACTGGGAAACGTAGGCCTAATAATGTAGACTTTGGTGTTTGGATTTGGAATTTCTCCAATATGGACGACATACGCGGATAGCTGTCATCACATCTTTCAGAGAAATTATTGTTTTGCAAGGGGGTAAAAATCGACGTTAACCGAATTACCTGCTTTGCAAATGAATGGTGTGTTTAACAGTAGTGGTCTATTAAATGAATGGTGTGTTTAAAAGTAGTGGTCTATTAAATGAATGGTGTGTTTAACAGTAGTGGTCTATTAAATGAATGGTGTGTTTAAAAGTAGTGGTCTATTAAATGAATGGTGTGTTTAAAAGTAGTGGTCTATTAAATGAATGGTGTGTTTAAAAGTAGTGATCTATTAAATGAATGGTGTGTTTAAAAGTAGTGGTCTATTAAATGAATGGTGTGTTTAAAAGTAGTGGTCTATTAAATGAATGGTGTGTTTAAAAGTAGTGGTCTATTTAATGAATGGTGTGTTTAAAAGTAGTGGTCTATTTAATGAATGGTGTGTTTAAAAGAAGTGGTCTATTTAATGAATGGTGTGTTTAACAGTAGTGGTCTACTATTGTGTTTGTTTTACAAACCGCGAGACACTGGTCAGCAAAGTACTTAGGCACGACTGTATGTAGAACTGTATGTAGAACTGTATGTAGAACTATATATAGAATTGTGTATAACTGTATATAGAACAGTATATAGAGCTGTGTATAGAACTGTATACAGAACTATGTATAGAACAGTAGAGTAATATACAACAACCCATCGCCCATCCCATTGTTTCCCCCTCGCGCTCCACTCCTCTGTATTCAAACGGGCACCAACCAGCTAACCCGCCCGACTCTGTCCTGCCCCTCCCCCCCCCCCGGCCAACCACACACAGGTATGTCGTACGAATGTAGGTTTCCCCTGATTTAACAAGTGATACCAGAAAATAAAAGATTGCTTCCCCCTTCCCTCCCCACCCACCCACTGCCCACATCTAGAGACATGAGATGAAGACGAAGAATAGAAGCCATATTGTTTGGTATGGCCACATCACACTGGCCACATAGATACCACGTCACATTGGCCACATCCACATCACATTGGAAGCGGTGTTGCCACATCGCACTACTTAGTACTGCACCACACACAATTAAAAGGAAAGGGGTCGAGGAGGAGGAGAAACGATATAGTTATTAGGAGAGAGAGAGAGAGAGAGTATATGCTACATGACTATAAAGAGTCAACACTACAGTCAATCAAAGATGATCCAATGTAAGTAGGAGTAAGTAATCACATTTAATAGGAGCCACAGACAAATCTATCAAAGAGCCGTGTATTCGGTCTTTATTGTGCTGTATACGTGTATCTGGTCTTTATTGGGCTGTATACGTGTATCTAGTCTTTATTGGGTTGTATACGTGTATCTGGTCTTTAATGGGCTGTATATGTGTATCTGGTCTTTATCGGGCTGTATACGTGTATCTGGTCTTAATTGGGCTGTATACGTGTATCTGGTCTTTATCGGCCTGTATACGTGTATCTGGTCTTAATTGGGCTGTATACGTGTATCTGGTCTTTAATGGGCTGTATACGTGTATCTGGTCTTTATTGGGCTGTATACGTGTATCTGGTCTTTAATGGGCTGTATACGTGTATCTGGTCTTTATTGGGCTGTATACGTGTATCTGGTCTTTATTCGGCTGTATACGTGTATCTGGTCTTTATTGGGCTGTATACGTGTATCTGCTCTTTATTGGGCCATATACGTGTTTCTGGTCTTTATTCGGCTGTATACGTGTATCTGGTCTTTATTGGGCTGTATACGTGTATCTGGTCTTTATTGGGCTATATACGTGTATCTGGTCTTTATTGGGTTGTATACATGTATTTGGTCTTTAATGGGCTATATACGTGTATCTGGTTTTTATTGGGCTGTATACATGTATCTGGTTTTTATTGGGCTATATACATGTATCTGGTCTTTAATGGGCTGTATACGTGTATCTGGTCTTTATTAAGGTTATATACGTGTATCTGGTCTTTATTGGGCTGTATACGTGTATCTGGTCTTTATTGGGTTATATACGTGTATCTGGTCTTTATTGGGCTGTATACGTGTATCTGGTCTATATTGAGCTATATACGTGTATCTGGTCTTTATTGGGTTATATACATGTATTTGGTCTTTAATGGGCTATATACGTGTATCTGGTCTTTATTGGGCTGTATACGTGTATCTGGTCTTTATTGGGCTGTATTCGTGTATCTGGTCTTTATTGGGCCATATACGTGTGTCTGGTCTTTATTGGGCTATATACGTGTATCTGATCTTTAATGGGCTATATACGTGTATCTGGTCTTTATTGTGTTATATACATGTATCTGGTCTTTACTCGCTCTGTATCTTGTCTTTAATGGGATTTATACGTGTATCTGGTCATAATTGGGCTATATACGTGTATCTGGTCTTTAATGGGCTTTATACATGTATTTGGTCTTTATTGGGCTATATACTTGTATCTGGTATTTTATGGACTCGCCGTGTATCTGGTCTTTTATGGACCCGCCGTGCATCTGGTCTTTTATGGACCCGCCGTGTATTTTGTCTTTTATGGACCCGCCGTGTATCTGGTCTTTTATAGAAACGCCATGTATCTGGTTTATTATGGACCCGCCGTGTATCTGGTCTTTTATGAACCCGCCATGTATCTGGTCTTTTATGGACTCGCCGTGCATCTGGCATTTTTTGGACTCGCCGTGCATCCGGTCTTTTATGTACCCGCCGTGTATCTGGTCTTTTATGGACCCGCCGTGTATTTTGTCTTTTATGGACCCGCCATGTATCTGGTCTTTTATGGATCCGCTGTGTATCTGGTCTTTTATGGACCTGCCCTCTTCCCTCCCTCCACCCTCATACCCTCTCTCCCTCCCCTGCCCCCTCACTCTTTATCTCTCTCTCCCTCCCTCTCCACCCCCCCTCTCTCTCTCCCTCCCTCCCCCTCTCTCCCCCTCCTCTCTCACCCCTCCCCCCTCCCTCTCTCTCCCCTCTCTCCCTTTCCCTTCCTCCTCCCTTTCTCCCCTCCCTCTCCCTCATCTCTCTCTCTCCCTCTCTCTCCCTCCCACCCACCCTCTCCCATCACCCTCCGTTCTCTCCCCCTGTCCATCCCCCTCCCTCCCTTTCTCCCCTTCCTCCTTCCCTCTCTCCCCTCCCTGCCCCCTACCTCTCTTTCCCCTCTCCTTTCTCTACTATTTCTCTCATCCTCTCTCCCTCTTCACCTCTCTCCCTCTCTCCTCCCTCCCCCTCATTCCCTCTCTCTCCCCCCTGCCCCCCTCACTCTTTTTTTATCTCTCTCTCCCTCCCTCTCTCCCACCCTCTCTCTCTCCTCCCTCCCCTCTCTCTCTCCCTCCCTACCCCTCCCCTCTCTCCCACCCTCTCTCCCTCCTTTCTCCCTCCCTCCCCTTTCCACCTCTCTCTCCCCCTCCTCCTCTCTCCCTCCTCCTCTCTCCCCCTTCCTCCCTCCCTCATTCCCTCATTCCCTCTCTCTCCCTCCCTGCCCCCCCGTTATTTATCGATTTGGTGAACTTTCAGCATTTTGGTCAAATTAACGCATTTAGGGTATTGCGTTAAAAATTTTAATCGCAAATTTTATTTGACGCGTTAATTGCAAATTAACGCAGTTTAATCATCAGCCCTAATATATATATATATATATATATATATATATATATATATATATATATATATATATATATATATACTTATTATTATGGCTTCACACTTCTTCTAAAATCCTTCTTCATTCCTTTACCTTCCTCAAACTGTACACATCAGAGAGCATGAAAAAACATCAACAATTCTTTGCATCACAAAGGCACAATACAGCACCAGCGCGCAAGTTCTATTCGATCATAGGGAAATGACGTCACAGAGGAATTTTATTTATGGCGCCGTCGAGATTACTTTAATATAGTAAAATACTAAAATAAAAAAAAATTAATTACAATTAAACTACCCATCGATTTGAAACGAAACCTGTCCTATAACCTTCCCCATGTAATTATGTGTATGTGTAACAAATTTCACGTTATTTGTTTGTCTGGATCTTGAGTTATAAGGGAACAGACAGACAGACAGACAGACAACGAATGCGTCTTATAAGTATATATATATATATATATATATATATATATATATATGTATATATTCTAAAAATGTTCTGTTTACTGCAGTATAGCTTCAGTGTTATTTCTTTATGACAAGAAACACATAAGTAGGAGTTCCGGTAGATTAAAAAAAAAACACTGCGTATATCTATAGTCTTTAAAGGATTCTGCACGCGTCTATAAAAGGGTCTTTACGTATATGATACCTTATATCTAATACATAATCGGCTAGCCTCTGCGTGTGTATCCCTTCCGCTTTCACTAAAGGGAAGTGAAATCTTGCTTGGCTAAAAATAGACTGGCGAATTTGTAAAGATGGTCAAAGGAATACAACTCAATTATAAAGGAGTCACTCGCCGGTCCGGGTACTGGGCCTTTGATCTAGTGCTCTATAAATGGGTCTTTACGTGTGTCGGGTCTTTATCGGGGCCCCCCACCTCCCGTAGATGACATCTTTGGTAGTACTGCACTGCTCCTTGTTAATTTTCTTGTTGTTTTTTTTTGTTTTTTCACAGCTATACACTTAAAAAACATACACACACACACACACAGTAACCCCCACCCCCACTTCCCGACCTCTCCCCATTTTTCTAAAATCAAAATTACCATTCTATTTATACTATTGTTATTGTTATTTTCGTTGGTTCTTCCACTGACTTATCAATATCAGGGTGATTACCAACAGGGATGTATTTGTTTTATGGTATACAGTATATTGAATTTTTCTTTCCCCCCCCCCTACCACCACCACCATTCCCTTTTAACCCACCGCTAACGGACAGACCGTCACACAGATCACTGTATTTTCTGAGACCACCTTTGTTAGAGTTTTACACAGGTCTCCTTTAACGATAACCTTGTCCACCAACACACACACACACACACAAACGTACAAACATACATACACATACATGCATTCAAATACAAACATACATACATACATATATACATACATACATGCATACATATATACATACATACTAACATATATACATATATACATATATACACACATACATACACACATACATACATACATACATACATACACACATACAAACACACATACATACGCACATACATACATACATACACACATATATACACACATACATACATACACACATATATACACACATATATACACACATACATACATACACACATATATACACACATACATACATACATACACACATATATACACACATACATACATACATACACACATATATACACACATACATACATACATACACACATATATACACACATACATACATACATACACACATATATACACACATACATACATACATACACACATATATACACACATACATACATACATACACACATATATACACACATACATACATACATACACACATATATACACACATACATACATACATACACACATATATACACACATACATACATACATACACACATATATACACACATACATACATACATACACACATATATACACACATATATACACACATACATACATACATACACACATACATACATACACACATATATACACACATACATACATACATACACACATATATACACACATACATACATACATACACACATATATACACACATATATACACACATACATACACACATACATACATACACACATATATACACACATACATACATACATACACACATATATACACACATACATACATACATACACACATATATACACACATACATACATACATACACACATATATACACACATACATACATACATACACACATATATACACACATACATACATACATACACACATATATACACACATATATACACACATACATACATACATACACACATACATACATACACACATATATACACACATACATACATACATACACACATATATACACACATACATACATACATACACACATATATACACACATACATACATACATACACACATATATACACATAAGCATCCGCAAGGAATACAATCTGGTGACCTACCCATCCCCCCACCACCCCCAATTCATGTTTCCCCTTCGCGCTCCACTCCTCTGTATTCCGTACGGGCACCAACCAGCTAACCCGCCCGACTCTCTCCTGCCTCCTCCCCACCCCCGGCCAACATCACACAGGTATGTCGTACGAATGAAGGTTTCCCCTGATTTAACAAGTGATACCAGAAAATAAAAGATTGCTTCCCCCTTCCCTCCCCCCTCTCCACCCCCCCCCCCCCACCCACATCTACAGACATGAGATGAAGAAGAAGAATAGAAGCCATATTGTCTAGTATGGCCACATAGATACCACATCACATTGGAAGAATGTTGGAAGTCGACGCCCTCGCAAGACATCCACCGCGCCCACCTTCTTCTCCCCCCCCCCTGCCCACCCCACCCCCTTGCTCAAATCTTCCAACATCGCCCTTTCAGTTATTTCATTTTTTTTTGTTTCAAAACCAAGAAGGTAAGGATTTCTGTCAAGAAAAAAAAAATCCCAGTTCATTTACCTGTACCTCACTTACTTTCCATCCCTCCCTCCACCACCACCACTACCATTCCACTCACACACAACATAGACATTTTCTATTTCCTCCTACAACTCTCCCCCCCTCCTGCACCCCACCCCATCGCCTGATAGCCATCGGTAAACCCCCCCCCCCCCATCCAATCCCCACCAGGTACAACAGGTATGAATGACAGAACAGAAATTACCGGACTAACAAGTTCCTACAACACAGTAGACTGACAACAATGTTTCCAGACTGCACTACTTATGGCTAAATTCGCCACTAGTTGAGACCGAGACAATAGTCCCTTAATAACATGAAAAAAAAAAAAAAAAAAGAGCACTTGTTGGCTATGCGAGTATACAAAAAAAGAGCACATGTTGGCTATGCGAGCATACAAAAAAAAGAGCACATGTTGGCTATGCGAGTATACAAAAAAAGAGCACATGTTGGCTATGCGAGTATACAAAAAAAGAGCACATGTTGGCTATGCGAGTATACAATCAGGTTTCAATTCATGCGAATTTTTTATTGCGGTTTTTTATTTTACGTTTGTTTTTATTTGAGTTAAAATATTTGAACATGGCGCGATTTGTGTTTCATTCTTTTTTTTTTTTGTCGAACATGTCAATGCAAGTTGGTTTTTTTTTTTCTCAATCCCTAAAATATTTAAATTGTGGAAAAACGGGTGGCCGAGTTCTGCAGAGCGTTTGACTGTCTACCTGAAAGTCTTGGGTTCGGTCCTCGGTGAAAACCGTGAGGAGTTTTCCCAGGTCCAGGTGAAAGTTGGTAAAAATGTCCCTCAAGTCCACCCAGCTTTAAATGGGTACCTGACTTTAAGTTGGGGAAGTAAAGGCGACTGGGCGTTGTGATTAGCACACACTCCCTTCATAAGTTTGAGTTAAAATATTTGAACATGGCGCGATTTGTGTTTCATTCTTTTTTTTTTTTTGTCGAACATGTCAATGCAAGTTGGTTTTTTTTTTTCTCAATCCCTAAAATATTTAAATTGTGGAAAAACGGGTGGCCGAGTTCTGCAGAGCGTTTGACTGTCTACCTGAAAGTCTTGGGTTCGGTCCTCGGTGAAAACCGTGAGGAGTTTTCCCAGGTCCAGGTGAAAGTTGGTAAAAATGTCCCTCAAGTCCACCCAGCTTTAAATGGGTACCTGACTTTAAGTTGGGGAAGTAAAGGCGACTGGGCGTTGTGATTAGCACACACTCCCTTCATAAGCCGAGTTTACAGAAACCGATGAATTCTACCCCCTCACCTACCACGATGGCCCATTAGGGCTAAAGGAACTTACCTTTTATTTTTCTTTTCATTTATAAGGGAGGGAAGACCCATTATCCAGAATAATTAATATGAGTTGAAAAAGAAATAAACAAAGAGAGATATGCACATGATACACCATGATACTACCGCGCTGTCAACATCTCATTTAGGCTGCATACATTTGTTAACATTTATATCTTATGAACTACCATCTTAACACCTGTGGAAACACCTATGGAAACAGAAAACCACTGTATTATTGCATCAACGTGACATAGAGGAAAAAAAGAAATTTTAAATATACACTTCACGTTGGGGGGAAAAAAAAACAACAATATAAAAATATCTGGGGAAAAAAATGGGGACATCTAATTATAATTATTGATACGTGTTTTTATTTTAAACACAAATAGAAACGGGCATGATAAACAAAGTGAATTTTGTATAAAAGTACGTCAGTCAACCACACACACACACACACACACACACACACACATACACGCATGAAGACCAATCGTTTATACACACAAAAAAAATACCTACAAAAAAAATTAACAATTACCATACAATCAATTTGTTTTACAGACACGCTCGTAAAACATGCGCGTAAAACATGCGCGTAAGTACTTAATTGTAAATTCCAACAGGTCATTAATACCAATGCAATGAAACTTTAACCAAACACTGACCTAAAGACGTACAGAAAAATGCTGACATATTGAGACATACAAACAAGGGACACACGCACACACACACACACACACACACACACACACCTATATATCTGTTGAAGTTTTTTCTGAGCCTTGTTAAGTCCAGACAGGTATTTCCCAGACCTGTCCTCATTTTTGTAGGTAAGGAGGGGGGAACAAAAAAGAGGTCGTTAAAGGTAAAAAAAAAATAAAAAGAAACCGATAGGCTAAAATAATGTGTGGGTTAGTGAAGGGGTGGGGCTTGTTGGTTGGGTTGGAGGTGGAAGTTGTAGAGAACGTCCAAAAGCACCTGAAATACCGCATTGGTCTTTTTATGTCCACAAATTTGAAGCATTTCGGACTTTTATTATTTGTCTTTTTTTAAAGTTTGTGTGTGTGTGTGTGTGTGTGTGTCAATATACATGTATTTCTGGATGTTTTTTTTTTTTAACAATCCCATTTCATCGGTTTATTTGTTTTGTTGTTGTTGTTGTTAGAAACTGAATGGTTATATCCCCATAGCTTGTGTGTAAAGTTCCTTGCAAGCATGACCTTAAATATCCCTTGGTCCTCAATGGAGATCGAA
Source organism: Bulinus truncatus (assembly GCA_021962125.1). Lineage (NCBI taxonomy): Eukaryota > Metazoa > Mollusca > Gastropoda > Planorbidae > Bulinus > Bulinus truncatus. Next base: position 877,631 of record JAGDYQ010000092.1, read on the forward strand.
CCAGAGACACTCAGGTCGACACTCAAGCGCTTTGCCACACGACCACCCGATCCTTTCTTGGTCCCGTGTGTGTGTGTGAAGTCCCTGTAAGGATGAGATGAAATCTCTTAGATCCTATAAACCACTAATGAGTAGGGAGCGACCGATATGCCTTTTTACCGATAGTCCGATACCGATATTTTTCCCCAGCATTTTTACCGATACCGATATTTTTTTTAAATCAACAACAATGCCAAACACGTGTTTTTCTCGTGCTACAGCTAATGATGTATGCTCACCCCTTCCCTGTCTTATTTCGTAACACTTCGCCCACACGTAAGTCTTGTTTCTCTCCCCCCCCCCCCAACTTCCCATCCCAAATAAAAAATACACACAGATGTTCACTAATTGTATCATTCAAGGTCATACATTAGAATTAAAAAATGCCAATCCTATTGTTTCAATGTCATATCGCTGACGTGACAATTTCTGTGTACGGGTTTTTTTTTTCATTTTTTTTTAAAATCTTGTCTGATCTGGTTATAGAATTGGGTTATTTACGGATTTTTTTTTTTCTGCAACTCTGTTGTGAAAAAAAAATGTATCGGCAGCCAAAAAACGGCCAGTCCGATAGTTAACCCATAGTGCCAATATCGGTTCGACTATCGGTTGCTCCCTACAAAAATCGGTCGATCCGATATTAACCGATACTGCCAATATCGGTCCGATACCGATCCTATTATCGGTCGCTCCCTACTAATGAGACGGTTTTTATGGTGCCATTCTTTCATCCCTATCAGAACCATGGAGGTACCACGGGAGACATAGCGGGGACTTAATCCATGACCTGAAATATCATTGGTCATCACCGGAGATCGAACCAGGGACCCCTCGGGTGCCTTACGACCACCCGATCACTTCTTGATCATTTCACGCCGGTCAAATTTCATATGCTCCGGTCTCGGTGATGCCCTTGTATATATAAGTATTTATGTATATGGGATATATGTATGTATGTATATGTATATATAAGTATGTATGTATATAATATATATATATATATATATATATGTGTGTGTGTATGTATATCATGTGATCAGTTTAGGCCTTTAAGGGTGGCAAATAGGGTGACCGACTCCTTATTCGTATCTGGGGTAGGGCCGTAAGTAGATTATATTATGACCTATATGTTAAAAAATATAAATTCCAGGACCTGCATTTAATGCCTGCCCATAGCCCCGGGCATTGCATCAACCCCCCCCCCCCCCAATATTGATCTCGTAAGACAGCATCTCTAATTAACACAGATCTTTCTTTTTAATAAACACACACACACACACAAACGTATTATTACCATTAGGCTTTCAATTGACAGATTTATAAACTCCACATTTCATCACACATATGCATCAGTCATACACGAATAGTAAGTTGTATATGATGTGAGTGCATCAGTCATACACGAATAGTAGGTAGTATATGATGTGAGTGCATCAGTCATACACGAATAGTAGGTAGTATATGTTGTGAGTGCATCAGTCATACACGAATAGTAAGTTGTATATGATGTGAGTGCATCAGTCATACACGAATAGTAGGTAGTATATGTTGTGAGTGCATCAGTCATACACGAATAGTAGGTAGTATATGGTGTGAGTGCATCAGTCATACACGAATAGTAAGTGGTATATTGAGTGAGTGCATCAGTCATACACGAATAGTAAGTGGGATATTGAGTGAGTGCATCAGTCATACACGAATAGTAAGTGGTATATTGAGTGAGTGCATCAGTCATACATGAATAGTAAGTGGTATATTGAGTGAGTGCATCAGTCATACACAAATAGTAATGATATATTGTGTGAGTCAAAAAGATCGTTCTTGTTAAAGGTGATTTATACAATGTACAGAAACTTGCCATAAATTACAACCATGTTTTTTGTTTTGCCTGTACTTAGCGACACTTACCAAGAAAAACCTTCAAGGATATAATTTATTAGCTTAGCTCAGCTGTCATTTATATTAGGAGTACATGGTCTTCATCATTTTGCTGAAACAAAAAAGGGGGTGGAGGCGTGTCTGTGGGAGGGGCTGGGGACAGGTCGGGGGTGGGGGTAAGGGGGGGTTGGAATCTGACCCTAGGTTGTTGTTGTTGTTTTTCCAATGTATATTTTAATTGTATCTCGTAGATTTTATTTACCTGGTGTTAGTTCACGAGTCACGATGGTCTATTTTATTTTCAGAATTGTACCATTGTTTATTTTTTTGTAAACAATCAAATAAACAATCAAACAAACAAACAAAGAATCAAACAAACAAAAAAACACAAGCCAACAAACAATCAAACAAAAAAACAAACATACAATCTAACAAACAAACAATCAAACAAACAAACAGTCTAACAAACAAACAATCAAACAAACAAACAAACAATCAAACTAACAATCAAACAAACTAACAAACAAACAAACAATCAAACAAACAAACAATCTAACAAACAAACAATCAAACAAGCAAAAAAATCAAACACACAAACAATCTAACAAACAATCAAACAAACAAACTAACAAACAATCACACAAACAAAAAATCAAACAAACAAACAATCAAACAAACAAACAATCTAACAAACAAACTATCAAACAAACAAACTAACAAACACACTAACAATCAATCAAACAAACAGACAATCAAACTATCAAACAATCAAACAAACTAACTAACAAACAACGTGTTTCATGAACATAAGCTTATTTACGTAACTAAGTTAATCGTTAAAAAAGTTTTGGATTTACGGTTGGGTTGTGTGTGTGTGTGTGTGGAGGGGGAGGGATGCAGAGACGTTGCCAAAGTGTGCGTCGGTTTGGGGGATTACAAAGACTTATACTATCCACCACCTTCACCCCGCCCGGGGGTGGGGGGGGGAGGCATTTATATTTGTCAGGTCGTCCTCCCTAAAACATCTCTACCAGTGACGTAGGTTGAAAGGCGGGAGGAATATGATGACGTCATATGAAAGACCGTTGCGCTTAGACATGTTGGTCAACATGAAGTCGTCCTGAGTGTTACCGGTAAACATTTAAAACAAAAAATTTATTTACACGCAGGCACGCTGGGCGGGGGGAGGTTAGGAGGGGGGAAGGGTCATTGCCAGGGGGCTCGCATTTATAAGGGGGGCTCGGCCGCAGCGATCATGTCAATTTTTTACACGACTCATTGTTTATTAAGGGGCCCTCAATGATGTTCTGCCCTGGGGGCCCTTGTTGGCTCTCGACGCCCTTGTTTACACGTATCTGATTGGCTGTCATGGTTGTTGTTGGCGTTGGTTCGCCCAATTCATTAACATACTATACTTTTTTTTATTTATTACTTTTTATTTTTATTTATTACAATTTATAAGTTTATTTGCTAATTAAAATGCGTCCAATGGTGACAAAGAATCATCTCAGAACAACATATGCGTGTTGCCAACAGATTGTCAAAATGTCACTCAAAGTTATAGTTATATGGAGCCATCAACGGTATGTTACTTAATTGAATGGTTTGAAAGAAAAATAAAATATTTCAGAGTATATGAAAGGGGAAAAATATTTAGTAGGATAAAAGAATGTTTGTTTATGAAAAGTTATTATCGTTCACAAAAACAGAAACGTTTTTTTTTTCACAAATCTAATTAAGTTTTTTATTTAAAGGTTTGGTACAATCAAAGGGAATATACTCCAGATTTCAACATGTATTTTCTTTTTACCAAGAGTTACGTTTCTTGTTACTTGTTCATCCCACTGAGCTCTCATTCAACTATTGGACTTCACGATAATCATATTTTAATATTCGGTGTCTTTTTCACGTGCATATCAACATTATTTTCACATCAATACACCAACTACCTGTTTAAATCGATTATATGTTTAAATAAGCAAACATCAATTAGCATATGCCGAATACAAAAAAAAAAATTCTTTAACTGTTAGCTCTCATCCACTATTCGATGCAGTTTCAGTTTTCTCTTAAAATGTATGTCTGAAGCACTGTTAGTCTACTAATTATGAATTTACATATACAGTGGACACATTTAAAAACTGAGTCGATGTTTCTATGCAGCTAATAAGGTTTGTTTACCATGGCGTACATTTATGATAAGCCGCCTCCCCCCCCCCCCAACCCCTTCATAGGACCGATATCCATCAGATATCTAGGGACCAGAGGGGTGGGCAAGGGGAGCATCATGCCCCGGGCGCTACTCACAAATGGGCGCCAAATCGTATATTTTAATTATAATATTATATGGTTTTTTGGTAATGGGGGGGGGGGCGCTAAGAAGGTATTGTGCCCCAGATGCGAGTTAAGCTCGCTACGGCACTGCACAGGTTGGGTGTGAGTGGGCCACCAATAGTGTGTACCTGTCACAGGTTGGTAGTGAGTGGCCCATCAATAGTGTGTGCCTGTCACATGTTGGGCTTGAGTGGGCCACCAATAGTGAGTGTGCTTCAAAGTGTGTGTGTGTATGTGTTCAAACAGTTGTGTGTGTGTGGGGGGGGGGGGCGAAATATCTCCGACTGCCACGGGTTTGCATGATTTTGTTTTGCAACTGGACCAGAGAGAACGAGAAGACGTGGGTGGAAAAAGACGAGAGCGAGACCACGGGTCAGTTGCGTGGGAGGGAGTTGAGTAAGAGGCGGCAGGTGAGCGAGACTGTGTTGAAATGTTAGAGACCCAGTGGAGACTGTATGTTTTTTTTTAAATCGATAACTGTAGACTGCTGTTACGTTACGATTGTTTCTATTGTTCGCTGACTTGTACGGTAACCATGGACGCTACCCGTCCTTTTCAGGACGACAGCCAGTGCTTCTCTCTAATTTAAACTTGATTTGTTTGAATCGGAATTGTCTTCAATGATTAGTGTTTGTTTCCTGATTATTGAGTTACACTAATCAGTTGGGGAATATATACAACGACAGCCCGTGATACACAGCCACACCCCCTAGGCTTCGACCGGTCCAACAATTTATTAACTCTTGACAGGGCCCCCATAAAGCATCAGACTGAATATATCTTGTACTGGAACGGGGCCCCTTCGAGGTCTAGTCGCCTGGTAGACAGACCACTAGGCATACCCACATCTCGGCAAGTAGTAAACAAAAATTAATCGTGTCCATAACTTCTGAATAATTTGCTGATGAAAAATTTATGCATAAAATTTTATAACTGGCTTGAAGTCTGTCTAGCAAGAGCCGGGAAGTCGATTTATACACATCTGCTGGAAGTTTGAATTATAGTCTAGAGAGAACATACTTGCTAATATATATAAGAAAAATAATTTACTGGATATGTTTAATGTATCTTTACTATAGACTATAGTATATTAGCAAAGAAAGTAATTGGGGCAGAAGACATAGAGTTTATCAGTGTTGCCATAGTCATGGCATGGAACTTGATATTACGAATAGAAAAACAGAAAAATATAACAAAAAAATTAGGATCAATATGATTTCAATAGCCACAGTCAATATTTTATTTGTGATTTTTTCGCTAGTGCACTGCCTACCCACTTTTTTACTTGTAATTGGAATTAATTTTGGTCAGGCTAACAACGGAAACAAGCACTTCCTACATCAAACTTTCGACTTAATGTATTGTTTGCAAACATTTGGGTCGGAGACTAGGGTAACTGCGACAGGAAAAAAAATCTTCCAAAATAATTCCACGGTTATCTCTCTTTGGCCACATTTTTTTTTGTAGCGCGTGCACGATCCATGCGTTGTTTTCAAACATTTGGGTTGGAGACTAGGATAACTGCGACAGGAAAAATAATTCAACGGTTAACTCTCTTTGACCATTTTTTTGTAAAGTGATTTTTTTTTGGGTTAATTAAATTTTTTTTTTTATTATTATATGGTCAGCATTAAAAAAAATATCCACAAGCCATAATGAAAATTTAACGGGAAAAAGACAGACAAACTTGTATACAGACGTTAACACTTATACATTAAAAGATGATAATGTTATATAACATATCTGGCCAAAGTAAGAGTGACAATCATAAAAGTAAACTAAACAAATCTTGCTTTTATGTTTTACCGACGATTGAAAACTTGTGTTAGAAATCTCACATATGAAACCAAGCATGCAGTCATTTGAAACAAAACAAAAAAGAAAAGCGGGACCTTTCAGACATCGGGGCCCAGAGCATCCCCTGTGTGCCCGCCGTAAAAATCCGTCTCTGACGTCACACATGTCATCCACCAAAAGACACAATCCATGAGATTCACCCGAATTAGACCATAAACCAATGTTTTATTTACATTTTTAGCACAAATAATTCGCTTTGACCAGTAGGCATGACTCTTGTTTACTGTGCGGGCAAGTTGTTTCCCCTTATTGAAACCGCTAGCTTTGGGTCTTTCCTCTAAATGAAGCTGACTTGCGGCCTTCTAGATAGGTTTACATATTTTTAAAATCTAGCAGTATCTTCATTGACTTTTTTCTTCATTGTACACAAGTCATACACCTGCGGACGCAACTCTTGTTTAATGTGTGGGCTAGGCTTGGAATTTCCCTTAACTGAAACTTCTGGACTAAGTCTTGTTTACATATTATTAAGTGTAGTAAGCTAGTAGTATCTTATTGAGTTTTTTCTCCTTATTTATAGTACAGGCATCAACAGACACAACTTTTTTTTTAAAAGTGATTCACTATAATTAAACCGTTGTACCATGTTTTGTTTACATACTTATAATGTTTTGTAAGTTGGTAGCATGCTGTTTTTTCTACATTAACAACAAACTCGGACAGTGGGCGTTACCAGAAGCAGACTAATGTCTGTTGACGCCCGGTAGCAGAAACTTTTGTTTGAGCCCTTCTAAGAGTCACATGGAAATAATGGCGCAAATGTAAAGTTGGTGCTTTGAGGGGGGAGGGGATTTCGAAGACGACGCTTATGGTAGGCGCCCTATGCAACCTTCGTTCAATCCGCCTCTGGACATAAGGCAGGTTTATAGACTCAATAAGTCTGATTGAAACTTGGCCATTACTGTATTTAGATATGTACTACAAATAGTGTATTGGTAATAGTTTTTTTTTTTTGTTGTTGTGCGATCAATTTTTCCTCCATTGTTGGTTAGGGCCGCACTAAGCCCTTCTGCCGCCCAAAATTGTGCTGTTGCCGCCCCTCAGGTGCTACCATGGGCGTGTTGCACCCCTTTGCACCTTCAAATATTCCTTGCACCATAATACTCCGCGTGTCTGGTTTCCTGTCCCCAGGGCGTTTTGCATCCCTTTGCACCATAATACTCCGCGACTCTGGTTTCCTGTCCCCAGGGCGTTTTGCACCCCTTGATTCCATCAAGCGGGCGAGTGTATACTTATAATATCCAGTAACTCATAAACCGCCTATAGTCACTGTAACTAAGCCCTACCCCCCCCCCTTGTAATGTTTGTTCGCATACATTTTGTTTGACATTGACATTTTTACACATGTTCAGGCCCACCGACAGAAATTCGGGCCCCTGGGCAGGGCTGTCAGGGGCCCCTGTGCTGATAATAATATTTTTAAAAGTTGATTGACCAGCTCAGTCCGAGCCCCTAAAACTCGCAGGGCCCCTATGCATTTGCCCCCTGCCCCCCTCTCGGCGGTACTGCACATGATGCAATGTATCATGTAATGTATTATGCAATGTGGTGGGACGGATGGTCGAGTGGTGTAGATACTCGACTGTCAACCTGAGAGTCCTGGGTTCGATCATCGGTGAGAACCATGGGAATTTTTCCAGGTGAAATGTGTTTCAAAGTCGTCCAACAAGTCCACCCAGCTTTAAATGGGTACCTGACATTAAGTTGGGAAAGTAAAGGCGGCTGGGCGTTGTGCTAACCACACAATCCCTTCATATGCCGAGGTTATAGAAACAGATGAATTCTACACTTCATCTGCCCCGATGGCCCTTTAGGGCTAAGGGAACTTTACTTTATTATGCAATGTATTATGTCATCATAGTTAAAAATGCAAAGAGGAAAAAAAAAACTTATAAAAATGTCAAATTGCTCTAGGACTCTTACTCACCTAAAACCAACTATGTATATTTCATTCTATGTCTGTTATTAATTTTAACAGGAGCTTATGTCAGGACAGTGAAAATAGATAGACATAGATAGATAGACAGTCATATTGTTAGATAAATAGACAGATAGATTGAGTGATAGATTGAGACATATAGATAGATAGACAAACGAATCGCACGGACAGTGAAAATAGGTCAGGACTGATGGTTAATAGCAGCAGCGTGTGGAGTTAGATATTACGTAATTCGACATGTGGGAAGACGAAGGCGGGGCGAAAGGGACAACGTTGGTCAGTTGTAGGGACGCGGAGATATACAGGTCACGACAGAAAGAGAAGGGGGCAGTGTAGGTTTTGGTTAAGTTTAAAAAAAGGTAGAGTAATTAGGGAGGAACGAACGCCGTTAGAAAAGAAGTGTGTGATTGTTTCCAGGAGTAGACAATTTGTGATGTATTTGTGAAGCTGTTAATCTATACTGGTGATTTTACTTTTGTCAACAAATTAGAATAAATAAAGTGTTAGTGATTTATTTTATTCAATCCATCTGACGTGTCGCATGTTATTGGAGATAATTATGAGATGCAGGGTGTGTTGTGAAAGAGTTAAAATAAAAGAAACTAATTAAATAAAGAGAAATAAAAGAAGACCAATCGAGCCCATCCCTGACAGCTTGTAAACAGAGTAGTAACATTACACCCGACACGATCATTGCTAAGTCAGTATATAGGCCTAGCAGATTTCTGTATGACATATCCCAGTAGGAGGTCATGGGATTCCCAGACGTGAGTTTTGGGTTGCACACCCCTTTTGGGACGGCCTGCAACACCTACATCAGGGGCGCCTCCAGGGGGTGGTACGTTTACTTACACTTGTCAGGGACCTCGTGACTTTGAAGACCCTGTCGCTTTATTTATTTTGCTGGGAAAAATTGGGGGGAATGGGGGATGGGGAGCATCATTGTGATAATTTATAGATGGGTGGGGTGAGGGGGAGGGGTGAGGGGGGAGCCTAATTTCTGGCAGCGGGTCGTAGATAAATATCTTTCGGTATTTCAGCCCCTCTCCCCCCCCCCCCCCCGAGGAGCCTATAGGGGACATCAGGGCAGATGAAGTGTGGAATCCATCTGTTTTAGTAGCCACGGCATATTGAGGAGTTGCATGGCTAAAACAACGCCCAGCCGCCTTTACTTCCCCAACTTATATCTGGTACCCATTGAAAGCTGGGTGCAGAGGCGCAACTAGACCAAACTTTCGGGGGAGGGGGGGGGGTTAAAAAAATCACTTGTATTAAAAAAATCACATTATTTATATATTTGTATTTTATTTTAAAACAAATTTTGGTCTAATCTTTTAATTTTTTTTTGGACTTGAGGATCGAACCCGTGACTCTCAGGTCGGCAGTCGAGGGCACTCGACTCTTAAGTGGTTCATATTCTTTGACAATTCCCACTGTCTTCTCTGCAAGCCCACGACACTACCGTTCGTTCGTCATTTCGCGAAATTTTTTTTTCTAAAATCATTTGCGCTATAATATAGACCAGTCAGGGGTTTTTTTGCCATGTAGCGCGCCGGATCTGCGATCCGGCACCTCTGAAATGCAACCCGGCACCTCTTATAGTTTTCTTCATTTGGTAAAATGTTAAAAACTTCAGAGAACCACCACCTCTTATTGAAGAGACCCACCACCTCTTATTGAGCAAAAAAAACCCTGAGACCAGTGCTTCTCAAACTTTTTGAAGTCACGGACCCCTTAGAACGCCAATCAATATGTCGCGGCCCCCCTATTTTTTTTTTTTTTTTTGGTTTAGATTGCTTAAATTTATAATTTTAAACCTCTATATGCAAACTTTTACTAGTCAATACATGCTTTTTCTAATGTTAACAATGAAAGAGTGAAAGGATGCAGCATATAAAATAAACTAGATTTTATTTTAAACATATATTAGTACTATTTACATACAATACATTAGGTTAATTATATTTTATGTGTCACATTTTTCGAAATTCCACGCCCCCCCCCTCCGGACAGTCCACGGCCCCCTAGGGGGCCGCGGCCCACCACTTTGAGAAGCACTGATATAGACGATATATTAAGTATAAACTTTCGTTTTAAACTTTTTATATAAAAATATGCAAAACAAACCAATTCAGTTTATTTATTTGCTATCTTTCTAAATGATAAATCTAATAGCTTTGTTAAGACTGTTTACTATTCTAAACAGAAACCAACAGAAAAGATTCAAAAGATAACCCTAAATTCTAGTATTTGTGTGGGCGTAGGGTTTGAAACGGTAAGTCGTGAAAACGTTGGGAAAACCCACCGGGAAAATCCAGAAATGAACGCGTTTTATGGGAAAAGAATTCCTCTTTAGAAAGGATTCGGTGAGTAAATTATTTACAACGACAAGGGTTTTCTCAGTGCAGTATTGTAACTTCTGTTTCTAGGGAAATTTAATGTTTTCAGTTTCTTCGAATGAAAAGAATATGTTACTCAATCCCCGAGTCAATTGGTTCAATTACAATTTAATCTGTTAGGACAGGGGTCGGCAACCTGCGGCTCGCGAGCCGCATGCGGCTCTTTCGATGTTAAGTTGCGACTCTTTCGATGTCAAATTGCGGCCTTCCAGTTCATTGCGCAAATAATTATAATGATATTATTTTATTTACCTATTCCTAATCAAATAACAATAATATTGGAAGAACAATTTGAGTGGCTCTTTAAAGACTGAGAAAATTGTAAAATTATAACTTTTGGCTCTTCCATCTCAAAAGGTTGCCGACCCCTGTGTTAGGACAACGATTTCCAACATGTGACCAATCATTTTACATTCTCATATGGCAGGAGGCAGAGGCGTGGCGAGGGGAGCAAGGGTGGAATCATGCCCCGGGTGCAGAGGCGTAGTGAGGGGGGCAAGGCAACTTGCGCCCGGGGCATTTTACCTTTTTAATACCTTTTTTATAATATTATATGTAAAATATACCATTTGGCGCCCCTGAACCTCGGCGCCCGGGGACATATGTACCCCCCCCCAAGCTACGCCTCTGCCCGGGCGCTACTCACAAATTATGTAACATATTCACTCTTCTATTTGTCAGTATCGGGGAATAGGATAAATCCATGACTTCGACCCTTCATTTAATGGCGCTCTCCTTCGACTCAATGTTTCGAGTGGGCGTTTATACAGGCGCACAACTGCGCACCAGTGCAACTCACCCAACCGTGAAAAATGTGACAGATATAAAATAACTTCATTACATATACAACGTGGTTTTCAATGTATGCATAAGTTCTTCTTGTACCAACAAATCACGTGGTCTATACCAGCGGCTCACAACCTTTTTTTATGACTTCACCCCAAAGGGTTCGAAAGTATGTCCGTTGGTACCCCCCCACACACACACACACACGTAAGATTCGAGAATAAATAAATGTACTTATTGTCTTGATGGAATGTGTTTACCTTTCTAATGGCGAGATTTGACGCACGTGGTTTGGTGCTGAGTCACGCAGCAAATTGTTATTAGACGAAAATTGAATGTCGCCACACAGTGCCGAACCTAGTGATTTGGGGTCTCGGGGGGGGGGGAGGCTTGGCCTCTTTGGGGGGGGGGGGTCTCCTACATTTTGACATTCAACACCATGACATGAGATAATGTAATTATAATTGTGTGGGCCCCTCTTCAAGCTGGGGGGTCGGGGGGGACTTTCGAATTTGAACCAACTCTCCTCAACCCTAGGTACGCCACTGTCGCTACATGCCCTATATCTACTCTGTTTGTTGGATGAAAGTTTGATCTATTTGGTCTGTTTGTTTGTTGGATGAAAGTTTGATCTATCTGGTCTGTCTGTTTGTTGAATGAAAGTTTGATCTATCTGGTCTGTCTGTTTGTTGAATGAAAGTTTGCTTTATCTAGTCGGTTTGTTGGATGAAAGTTTGCTTTATCTAGTCGGTTTGTTGGATGAAAGTTTGCTTTATCTAGTCGGTTTGTTGGATGAAAGTTTGCTTTATCTAGTCGGTTTGTTGGATGAAAGTTTGCTTTATCTAGTCGGTTTGTTGGATGAAAGTTTGCTTTATCTAGTCGGTTTGTTGGATGAAAGTTTGCTTTATCTAGTCGGTTTGTTGGATGAAAGTTTGCTTTATCTAGTCGGTTTGTTGGATGAAAGTTTGCTTTATCTAGTCGGTTTGTTGGATGAAAGTTTGCTTATCTAGTCGGTTTGTTGGATGAAAGTTTGCTTTATCTAGTCGGTTTGTTGGATGAAAGTTTGCTTTATCTAGTCGGTTTGTTGGATGAAAGTTTGCTTTATCTAGTCGGTTTGTTGGATGAAAGTTTGCTTTATCTAGTCGGTTTGTTGGATGAAAGTTTGCTTTATCTAGTCGGTTTGTTGGATGAAAGTTTGCTTTATCTAGTCGGTTTGTTGGATGAAAGTTTGTTTTATCTAGTCGGTTTGTTGGATGAAAGTTTGTTTTATCTAGTCGGTTTGTTGGGTGAAAGTTTGTTTTATCTAGTCTTTGATTATGTTGGATGAAAATTTTATCCATCTAGTCTTTGTATTTATCCTTCCTTGTATATATTACATTTAAAATAAACTTGAAAGTCGGGCGTGAACTAAGGGGCCCATTAATACCTTCAAACACCATTGTACACCAAAAAAGGGGATAAAAGTAAAGTTACGGTAACTAGAGACCCTCAGTAACCATGTGTAGGTACTGATTTCAAATATTTATTAAGTGGTTGAAAGTAACCACTTTGTGGGCTAAAGTCAGAAGCGGATTGAGGCGATACCATCGTAATGGACGATGGCGGTGAATGAGGTCGGATGGGGCCACAGGCGCAGAAGAAAACTTGGGGGGGGGGGGAGGGTAGGCTTACTTAAAAAGACAGGGAAAAGAAAGTCTTTTGTGTATTGTTGTGGGTCTCTCTCTCTCTTTGAACTCTCTCAGTAATCTGCGGGCTGAGACTTAATCTCTTAGAGCCCGTGAGATCAGACTTGCTGTGTCTCTCAACATCTGGAGACTGCCATAGAGCCCGATGGCCAGCAAGCTTCCGGACTGGTCCACCCTGTGGTCCGCCAGTCCGGGGCACTCGAAAAGCAAATGATCCACGGTTTCCTCCACTTCCCTGCAGTGTCTGCAAAGGGTGTCGACATTGGGCCTCAACCTCCCAAAGTACGCGCCAATAGGACAGTGCCCAGTACGGAACTGGGCAATTAGCGCCTGCTCGACAAGCCTAAGCTTCCACCACGGGTCAGTTTTGGACGGCCGCTCTAGAAACTTTCGGACGTTGACTCCGTTCACCCCATGAGCCCAGCCCGAGAACCACTTCGATTGTCCAAAGAGGCAGATCATGGAACGTGCTGCCTCGAATGAGCTCTTTCTTGCACTCACGGGCAGCACTTGGGAATCTGTCGACTGGACTATTGCCTTGGCAATGCCGTCTGCCCTTTCATTTTCGGGCACGTCCGCATGCCCGGGAACCCATTGAAGGGTCACATGCACGTGATGTTGGGACACAAGACCCTGTATTGCCATCAGCATGGCTTCCAGCAGAAGCGGCCATTCTCCTGTCCCTTTTACAGCTTGGAGAACAGAGAGCGCGTCAGTGAGAATGACAATGTCTGTAGCAGGCAAAGTACCCTCACCGATTAGCTCTCCTATGTGGTCCACTGCCTCAGTAATGGCTGTCATCTCTGCCTCGTAAGCACAGAGCGACCCACATAGGCCAGCATGGTCTTTCACAAAGCCAGTTTGTGGGAGAGTGATGTGGACCCCAAACGAGGCGCTTGTCCGGCCGTCTCTACTGGATACAGAGGCATCAGTATAGGCCAGTATAGCGTTCCCTGAATAGGTTCCAATCATCTCCATAGCCACATCCGTGATGGTTCGGCGATCCTTTGCGTTCCCAGCATTGGTTTCGACCAGGGTCGTGCGTACCTCGGGCATGTAGAAAGCCTCGCCAGGAGGGACCCAAGAGACTGTCTCTAGCATTAGTCGGCAGCTTGATCTCGGAGGCAAGTCTTACCGCGTGGTGCATAAATGACTGCATCAAGAGCCGCTTCCTTTCCACCCAGCCATCGACCATTTCCCTTAGGTCTCCTCCTGCCGCTTAAACCGCTCATACGCGGTTAAAACGAATGCTCTCTCCCGGATTACCCAGAGGGTGGCACATTTGCCATGATTTCCACCGCTGCTGTGGGTGCCGTTCGAAAAGTGCCTGTGATCAGCCGGAGAGCCTGGTTTTGTACAACATCTAGGGCCTCTAAAGAGGACTTAGACCCATCGGGGGCCTTTTTCAGTACCAAACCTACGGATTTGGGGGCCCGGCCTCTTTGGGGGGGGCCCTGCATTTTCCCATTCGACACCATGACATGAGATAATATACTTTATATTTAATGTAAACACATTTTTGGGAGCCCCACCTCAAGCTGCGGCCCGGGGACTTTCGAATTCGGACCCCCTTCCCCCACCTTAGGTATACCTCTGGCCCTTTTAGATGACTGGGCACAGAGCGGGCGTAGACCGTTAAATCCGCCTCTGCTATAGTTACTAAAGTCACTTTTTGATTTTTAACAAAAACGATAACCAGCTACGCCCATGAACGGGTACTGGGTTTGAGCCATGGCTGTAGTAAAGTGCCGCCAAAGCCCTAGTTGAACCAGTGCTTCGATTTAATTTTGTTTTTTCTGTACAACTCTTTTAAGACGCATTTCTTTTAGTCCTAGTCCTTATTATTATTTTTTTGCAGGATTTACCGTAATTTCCCGTAGCTAAGTTTGTTTTTTCCCGAAATCATATAAGCGGGAATTCCCCGTACTGGATGTGTGGGTGTTGGATTAAACGTATTGCCGGATTGCACAGACGTTTTAGTTTTGTAAAACAATTTTGGTTAATACATGTTGTTGGCGTTTTCACATAACATAAGTGGAATCAGTTACGTAAGAAGGGGAGTTTTTGCAATTATAAGAACTGCCAGAGGGCGCCATGAAAAATGTAAACTTGGTACTTGGCACAGGGCGCCACAGTAACTAACTACTGCTCTGAACGGGGAAGTGTGTTTGTTTAGTTATGACTGTGGCATCGTGACTCGGGAAGGGGAGAGGGGGAGGCGGATTAAGGTTGGTCAAAAAGCTACAAAATAAAATAATGACGTCAATGTTACCCCTACACATCTTCCCTCCAGGCCCCCCATCAATTGGGGGGGTTTTGTTGGGGGTTTTTCCAAAAGAGAAAAGATGTTCCCCTCTTTTCTTCTACTAAAGAGGCTCGGTTTGGGGTGAGGGGGGGCTTGACTCACGGGTTCGGAAACCACGGGAATTTTCCAGGATGAATTTTGGAATAAAGTCCCCCTAGCTTTAAATGGGTACCTGACATTAGTTGGGAAATTATAAGCGGCTGGGCATTGTACTAACTACACAACCTCCTTTTATATGCCGTGTGTACAGAGATTAATTATGTGCCTCATTTGCCCCCGATTGCCTGTTTGGCTAAGGGAACTTTTTTTTTTTCAGCCATAGAAGGGAAACCCAAAACAAACTTTTGACTTTAATCTCGCTCTTCTAACATGCTCTCCTAACATTAACGAGAGTATTAAATATACACACAGTTTATTTCAACATATAGCCGATAAGATTTGAAAAGTGCTTATGATGACAAAATAATTCTTGAAACCCCTAACCTTAAACATTTGAAACTGTGAAGAAAATTTTATTTTTTAAACTTTTTTAACTATAAATTTTATTATTTTGTTAAGAATTCCTGTGACCACAAAAACACATATATACCAAAAGACCAATACAATTTAAGATTAACATTTTACAATGAAATTTAAGGAAAATGCATAAACATATAATTGTACAACAAATTGTGATGCGCCACCAGTTCACGAGACTTGTTTTGTTTGTTCCATAGCTGAACAGCCTATATATATATATATATATATATATATATATATATATATAATAAATAAAATATTTAAATATTTTTAATATTTAAAAAAAAAAACATTGCATAACTTTTATGTTTCACATAAGTCATAAAGCAAAAAAAATATTTTTTTTTTAAATCTATTAAATATAATTAAATATTTTTTAAAAAGATATTTATTTTAAAAAAAATATATTGTTCCGCAGAAGTTGTTCTTTTAGAAAAATCAATGAGTCATCTATACATATGTTGCTATCTGTGTAATGTGATTCTAAAATTTGAATACATAATAATTATTGTAATGGGGGGGGGGGAAGGCCATCCCCAGAAAATAAACTCACATATGACCCTAGCAGCATACAGAACTATAAAACTGTTATATGGGGGGAGTGGGGGGGGGAGTAGGGACTGGGATTCCTATATATTGGGTGGGGGGGGGGGACTAAATTTTATATCTTCTATTAAATAATGATAATAATGATTAATAATAAAATAGATAAAAAGTACAGACTTCAATATATATATATACTTACTATAATATATTTATGTCTAATATAAAAAAATTAGGCGGCTAAAAATATTTACAAAAAATGTTTATCGTACAAAATAGAGATAATATTAAATTACATTCCGTTGATTAAAAAAAGGTTTCATTTTTTTTAACTATTGCATTCCGAGGGAGTGGGGTTAAATTGAGTTAGAGGGTAAATGTCAAGGAAATAATATATATGTATGTATAAATTTATAAACAACTAATGGCTATATTTAGTTGAAGAGATTTGAAATGTAAAAGCATCCACATTTAAATTACATGTTCAGTGGGGAAAAAATAAACTCCATAAGTTCCACGTAGTACAACAGTTTCATAACAAGCCCTAAATAAAAAGGTAAATAATTAAAATACACTGAAAATAACATGAATAAGACAATCCCACAAAATGTTGAGATTACATGTAATTAAATTCTTACATGATGTCAATTTTTGAATACTGGTACATGTATATACATATATACATAAATATACTTGATGTATAAACATTTTTATTTTAACAAAGCACAAATGCAAATAAAATATCACAAAAGTTACGGCATTTTATATTAACAAAGTACAAATGCAAAAAAATATCACAAATATTACGATAGACATTTTTTTCAGAATTAATGAAAATGGGGCCAAAATATCTGAACCTGTTTTCCAAGTAAAAACAATTTTTAATAAGCCAAGACTAAAAAAAATAGCATCTCCACTGAAATACATTATCTGGTTAAAGAACAGAAATATTTGATGTGCTTTACAGTCTCCAGCATCTATCTTCCTTTATGTCCCACTACTAGGATTTTTCTTAGCACAGTTAATGTACAATAGTTCACTATTCCTAATACAAAGTCAAAAAAATAATGTATAATTTCTAAAAAAAAAAAAATTATAATTAGAAAATTATAAATTTGTACTCATTATGTTGGGGTAATAAACAATAATGTTTAAATTATAATATTGCTATATTTTTAGACTTATATTTGTACTAAGAGTATAACATCAAATATAGAGACGTGCAGGATTCTTAGAAGAGTCTAGCGGAGTTCCCCCTGGATCAGTATAATCCTCGCAGTGGCGCAACCGGGGGGGGGGGGGAAAAAAAAAATAAAAATTTAAAAAATAAAAATTTGGGGGGGGATTAAATCTTTTTTTTCACTAAATCTTGTTCAACTGACTAAGATGTGACTCTTTTAAAGTATTTTTACTATTAAAAAAAAAGAATATAATTCTCTCATGGACATCACATATGGCTTTATTAAATAGCCTAAACATGTATATATTTGTAACTTAAAAGTGAATAAGAATTTTTTTGTGTACTTTTTTGCGGCTTTTTTATAATATGAATCCTAGATGTTAATAAGTAAAACTAACGATAAAAGTCTAATGAATAAACAAAATGACTTCCAACAATTTTTCAGCAATGAATTGTAGCTTTGAAGTATTATAAAAAGTTTACATTTTTTATAAAGCGATCAATAAATATATTAAATGCCCGTCGTTAATATCCTCTGACATTAGTGAACAAATACATGTGATCAACAACCCACTAAAAAAAACCTGTTTGGTTCTCATGACCACATGTAAAGTATGTAAAAATGATGAAAAGCTACAATTGATTGTATGTATACTCCATTAAGGCAGTGCAGAGGCGTAGTGAGGGGTAAGGTGGGGGGGGGAGAGGCATCATGCCCTGGGTGCTACTCACAAAGGGGCACCAGATGGTATATTTTACATATAATATTATATGGTTTTCGAATGGGGGGGGGGCGCAAAATGGTATTAAAAAGGTATTGTGCCCCGGGTGTGAGTTAAGCTCACTACTGCACCGAGGCAGTGTCATTATTTTTATATCCTCTAGAGTTGAAATGATTCAAATCTTCATAACTATAAACTATTCTTGGCTTTAAGTCTTCTACATTGCAGCAAATTAAAAGTGTTTTATTTTATTAATTTGTTCTTACAATTATCAGATATGAGTATAAAGGTAATACATTTTTTGGACCGTTATATTTTTACAATAAAAATTATTAGTAGATACTTTGATACAAATCAAGTGATGAATGAAATGATCAAAATAATACAAGAATATAAAACATGGATGAATTAATCCCAGTGCAAAAATATTGCATGAAACTGCCATCCTACATTTTATCAAGTAATAACTATTACAAAAATCAAAATCGCTTTTTAAAAAAATCAAATAACACTTTAAACCGAATGCAAATGGTTTGAAAAAATAAATAAATAAAACAGATGCAAAATATTTTACACAACATACAAAAATCATTTAAAATAGTTCATTATTAAATCATCCACATTAACACTATAATCAATAATCTTGATTAAACTGGACTATATGTATTATTAATTCAGAGCATTAACATCAGATTTTAAACTCATCCAAGAACAAGCGATAAGTGCTAGAGAATGTCATGAACCAAAAATCCTCATAGGAGGATTGTGTGATTAGTACAATGCCTAGCCCACCCCCTTCCGTTTACCTGTCCAAAATAATTTCAAATACCCAATTATCAAATGGGTTTATTCAGGGACCTTGCCATGACCTGATGAAAATCCCAAAAAGCACATTAGTGCTTTAAAGACGAGACAATCAGGATTTCCGATTTGGTGCTAAACCACACACCATCTGTCCCTTAATGTAAAATTTTTACAGGACTGTCATGTTAACTAACCAACCTTTTGTTCCTCAGTACAACATTCTACAGCACTGTCATGTAAAAGGACAGGGAACAATGTAGAGGACACATATACACCCGCACCGATTCAATGACTGGCCGGTAAACAGTCCAACTGAAACATAGAAAAACATCTAAGTTGGTGTCATAGACTTATTGAAAAATTATACATACTTGCCCCACAGGTTGGCTGATCAGCTCACATATAAAATTTAATTGGAAAATTAAGTTTTGTATATTTAGAATTTCAGATGGAAACAGTTAAGACCCCCTAACTGAGTCATTGAGAACTTTCAAAGCAGATGAAATAGAGTTCAATTGTTTTGAATAGTCATAATAGGGTGACTAACTTTGCCACAAATTGTCAGCCAATTCTTTACGCAGGTCAACTGAAAGAAAAATACTAAACACCAACTTGGCCTCCAACCCTAGACCTTCAGGTCAACATGTGACACATTAAAAATGTATCTAATGTTGAAAAAAAAAAAAGAGACTCTTTGGAGGAGTTGCGCAGCTATTTAAAAATAGCTCAATGGTTAGGCACCCATTGAGAGCAGGGTAGTCTATAGGACCAAGCCCAGGATACATGGTTGGGTACCCGTACATGCTACTGTACAACCATGTCACAACATAAAAGTACATGTACAACCTTCTTAGCGGGGTCTGCAGTCAAAGCATAGACCTGATACAGGGTCTGTGACCAGAGTGATAATAGATGATTGTGTCCAGCCAGCAATAAGGTCACTGATTTCATTCACTGGTGTAAATGTTACATTAAAGTGGAAGATGACTGTTGGGAACAAATATTCTAGATTATACTCAATTTTAAATTAGGATTAGTGAATAAGCTAGCAAAGCTCTTTTAGTTACACAGGTTTTTTATATACATGTATATGAAATAACAAATCAGATAATAATGCTTCAAGAGAAATTCTTTATTTGAAAGTATGATCACTGATACTGCTTGATTAAAAAAAAAAAGACAATTACAATAGCAGTCATAAAAACAGACAACTAATTACAGTACTATGTCATATTACTATAATAACAGACAACTAATTACAGTACTATGTCATATTACTATAATAACAGGCTGACACTTTGAAATCTCAGCAGAGCTCCATCTTATAATGAAAGCATGCTTTGGAGCTTTAAGGTAAATATGCAAGTCACAAAGTTATCGCTGATGTTGTATGATCAGGTTTTCTTATCAGAATCCATCAAGTCTTCATCCTCAATTTTGTAATCCGTCTCCATTGAGAAATTAACTAAATCTGTAGAATTAATTTTATAATCCGATCCTGCAAAAAAAAAATATTCATTATTTCTAAGCAATATGATCAAACAAGCTCAGTTAAAGACAAAACATGGATGTCATCATAATTTGAAAGGAACATTTGCGAGCCACTTTTTTTTTTTTTCAAGGATTAAGTGCATTTTTAACCAAAGTTCATGTCCAGCACATTGCAAATTGACTATCTCTGCCATCCCGTGTTTTAGTTTTTAGCATCAACTACTGTACAGTCTACAATTATTATGTAGCTGTACAGCTATTACTATTCTTGGTTTATTTGATGTGTGGCCCACGACATTAGTTTCTCCTATCAAGAGGCCACCAACAGAAGCTACAAAACATGACACCCCTGGTTTTATTGACATCTGACAAATTAATATTTAAAAGGGAGGGGGGGGAGAGAGTTCCTGATTTTTAATTTGATGACTTCATTTTGTTGTAGTTTTATTTTTTTACATGTTTAAATATTAACCAGAATTGTGTCTTTTGTTTAATGATAATTCATTTTAACATTCCTGGAATACAGAGTCAGCTGTGTGGGTAATGGTATGACAAGCCTACTTGCTTAGTCAAAGTTTATTCCCACTGTAGTATAAATGACAGCACTATACATATATATATATATTGTCATGTGTGAAGACCATCTGATAATTAGTTGACAATATAAATAGAAGGAGGGTTGCACTCCTGGTCAATAGTGTGAAGAGAATAATCAAGAAAGAAATGACAGATTCAGGATGTGCCAACAACACTTTGCACATAATCAATGACCACATGAAATATAAAAATTCCGTTCTCAATACCTGTAGCATAAGCTTCAAAAAGTTCATTTGATTCAGGACAGGTCTAATTAAGGAATCATTCAGGAGATGAAAATTAATGAACAATGAAAGTGAAAAATACCTTTCTCAATTCTAATTTTTTGTAGCAATCTTATAAGCTCTTCAATTTCAATACCATCGGTTATTTGCAAAAATGCCTGAACTTCAGTACTCCTCAAGTCTTGCACTGTGTTAAGATAAAAAAAAGTTGTAAAAATTAAACAGATTAAAATATTATAAGGGTCAGTGCATGACATAAATCTTCATAATTATCAAGAAAACAATTTTTAATTTGATTATCAATATTTTTTTTCCCTGTAATCAAAATGTTCATTTGAGAGATAAAATGTCATTTTTTTTTTTCAGATAGTCCACCAAACTTTTAATATGAAACATAAATATCAGACATTTTGTAAGCGATACTCTTATTCTTGATGATTAAGTAATTTCTCCATTTAACTAATGTATGAGCTGAATAAAAAAGTAAAGTTCCCTTAGCCCTAGCGGGCCATCGGGGCAGATGAAGTGTAGAATTCATCTGTTTCTATAACCTCGGCATATCAAGGGATTGTGTGGTTAGCACAACGCCCAGCCGCCTTTACTTCCCCAACTTAAGTCAGGTACCTATTTAAAGCTGGGTGGACTTGTGGGACGACTTTGTACCAAATTTCACCTGGAAAAATTCCATGGGGCTCACCGAGGATCAAACCCAGGACTCTCAGGTCGACAGTGGAGTATCTACACCACTCGGCCATCCGTCCCACATGAGCTGAATACAACCCAGTAAAACAACTTCTCACTTCCTAAAAATTTTTTTTTTTAAATTTCATCTGTCCAAAGGACCATGCTTTTGTTCATTCAGATGCCAATCAGACTCATATAAAAAAAAATGGTTCCATTGACCTATTTGTGGTGGGATTGAGGCGTTATATTCCACGGTGCTTCTGTATTGACCTGGGTGTATCTGTGACGCATAGCTACTTGGTTGCTGAAAAAGAAAAATACAGTTCATTGTTTTTAAAATTTAAAATGTATGAGCCTATTGGTTGAAAAAACTATTAATTGTCTGCTATAACAGTGAAAAAAAAAATATAGTACAAAACTATTTAAAAGAAATAAAGAAAGCTTAGCTTAATGATAGACATATCTATAGAAATATAAACATGTATCTAAAAAAAAAAAAAAACTTAAATATTTCAAACTATGACATGAATGGTTTGTGATATGAATGAGTCAAGTGCCATTTAAAAAAAAGAAAAAATAGATTTTTGTGAAACGGTTAAACACTGTTTAGCTTTTGAGTTTGCCTTTAAAAAGATTTTCTGGGTCATATTTTTTAAAATGTTATTTGCTAACTGGCAACTACAAGAAACACACAAAACTAACTATATAAATAATAGCGGTCTCGCGTCTGCGTTATATCGACGTCTCGATTTGATTAACAGATTTTTTTTTAAATCTACAGTTTTGAATAGTTCCTGTGGTTTTTAAACATGAAACCCAAAGGCCAAAATGTGCAATAATTCCATTTAAATATTTGTTTGTTTTTATTTCTACAATGAATGCATCTTTAAAATGTAATAAAATCATGAAAAAATGTCCTAAAGCAAAAAATTAGCTTTTATTATTTATATTTAAAATATAAGCAAAACGGTACATAAAAAACTCTTATATTTTGGCCCTGAGAGGTCAAATCGCAAAATGGACTTTTGATGTACACTTGGCAGGCCAAGACCTACACAATGATATATACATCATGGGTCTAGGACTTATGGTTGCTGAGATATAGGGCGGTCCATTATTAATATAGCTTATATAGTAAAAAACGGTACTTTATAAGCCCCCTTTTACGGCCCTCAGAGGTTAGATCGCGAAATAAACTTTTGATGTACACTTGGCAGGCCAAGACCTACAAAATGATATATACATCATGGGTCTAGGACTTATGGTTGTTAAGATCTAGGGTGATGACGGACGGACGGACGGACGGACAGACAGACAGACAGACAGAACGGGGACAATAGAACATTTTTTTTTCGAAAATGCTCTAAAAAACCTGGCCTACTGATCAAACCTAAGGGAATATAACTCTATGTAAAGGTATTGCAGGCTAGAGCTAGTATTTTATATTCCTTTAGAAAGTCTTTTTATATCTTTTATTTTTTTTTCTAGCTGTTCTGAATATTACATACCTGGCTAGATAGAGCAGCATTCAAATATTCTTTAGATGGAGAAGAACACTGCGCAGGTGTTGAAAAATGCTTAGTTTCAGTAGACTGCCCAAAAGCATACGCAGATTGATTCAGAGATGGGCTTTTCATCACATTTGAGGTCGCAGCGTTTGAGAAGCTAACAAAACTTTCTTCCCCAGACAGAGAGCTGTTGTTCTGACCTTGTCTTACCTTTTGGATGTAAGAACAATC
Organism: Bulinus truncatus; assembly: GCA_021962125.1. Taxonomy (NCBI): domain Eukaryota; kingdom Metazoa; phylum Mollusca; class Gastropoda; family Planorbidae; genus Bulinus; species Bulinus truncatus. The sequence continues at coordinate 901,356 of JAGDYQ010000092.1, forward strand.
GGGGCTAAATTTAGCATGCTCTTCGAAAGGATCATCCTTGGGCTCCCAGTTATTTAGCCTTCGATTACAGGAGAAACATTCAAGACAATCTTTTATACCTGGGAATTAAATAATTGAATGATCTATAAAATAAATAAAAAGTCTTATTAAAAGGAATTATTTAGAGGCAGTAAAATGTAACAATCATCACTATACATTTAGGAGTTTTCTTTCCTTATACCAGTGCCCGACAAACTGTTATATGCCTGTGTTGTTATATAAATCATATACCGAGTGGGCTCATTATAGAGACATGACAATCAGTGTTTTAAAAAAGGGCCCCTGTTCAATATTTTCAGTGAGGGTTTCAAGTTATTAGAGCGCACCATTTGGACATTCAGTGTTTTGATTTAAGAGGCACAATTTGAACTTTATTTCTGATTCTAAATTGTCTAAATTCTGAGACATTCTAATTTAGAGATCTGACTGTGTAAACACAGACAGATATTTATAATATAGATAACCTTATAGCTCTCTTATGTTTTTCTTTTAATTAAAAAAGCATGCCTTCAAACATTAAAAAAGAACACACAAAGGACTCAGTTAGTTTACATCAATAACTTTTAAACCAGAAGAGAAATAAAATAAACAACCTGTGTAGTAAAGACCCGCCGCTGCAAATCTTTCTTTTTTAGACATTAGATTGGATGGAGCTTTAGCAAATGTTTTTATTCTGTTTACTACCTTGCTCATATCATTATTTACGTTTGTCTTATCATTTTTTACTTTTAACCTAAAATGGAAAAATAAAACAACAAACAATATGAAGCACAGTAAAACAAGCCTAAACAGCACAAACAGCATGTGTTAATTTCTAGCCCGCATGTAATGTGTATGAAAAATATCATTAGTCTTCAATTTAAAAAGTATGACATTTATTATCATCTAATCATGTTAATTCCATGAGCACCATTTTTCACTGTTAAATTCCAAATAGCACTTAAGTATGAAATGGTAAGCCAAAAAGTTGATTATTATGGTACTACAGATTCTTCAAAGCTACTTCATAACTAGAGTTCACTGTCTAAATCTGTGTAGAAGATAATGAGGCCATCATAATGCCTGCAACATGTCACTTTTACTTATTTTAAAAAAAATACTGGGCTGTAAAGATTTATACCCAGAAATAAACACGCTCATAACAATCATGACAAGACTAAAATAATTTAATTAACCAGTGAATAACGAAATTAAAAACAATAACAGGATAAAAGTCTAAAGAAATAAGAACAAAATCTAAAAAAATAGCATTAATTTTATTTTATTAAAAAAAAAAGCACTGTGCTTTTGCTCAGTATATGATATGCATAATAAAATCTGATAAATGCGATAAAGATTTGTTTTTGTCAAATGTTAACAATTCTAGATAATGCTCTAATATAAAAAAAAGTCAAATTATAATGAAGTGGAATATTAATCATTCTTTTTTCACATAATTATTACAATTACAAAAACATAGTCAAGTCTGAAAAAAAGGATCTTAAAAAAAATCTTCTTACCCCATCATTTGTGCTTTAGACGCAGGCAGCGGCACATTTAAGTGGTTGACTTTCCCTAAAACAAAAGGACAGTCTGGAAAATGACTTCTATGCTCTTCTTCTACTGTATCATTCGCTTCCCAACCACGAAGATAATTTAAACAGAACACACATTTCACTCGATCTCCAGGCCCAACAAATATAAACCCATTCCTAGCCAAGTCTTCTGGTGTAACAAAATATTCTTCAAGCCACTTATCCTTGAATGATAATAATCTTACACTCTCCTTATATTCTCTCTTATGTTGTGAGGAAGAACTTTGATCAGATGGAGTTTCATCCTCAGGTTCAAAAATGATTCCATACGGCCGTCGATGTACAAAGACTTCTTCATAGTCTACTATCATTGATCCATCAGCACTTTCATGCGCACCTGTTATCATCTGAATTGGAACTAAAGGCTGCCCATAATTTTCCTGAGTATGTAATGGCAGTCTTTCTTCATCAGGCCCAATATCATAGCCTTCATCTTGTTCATTCATTCGACTGTTACCATGAGTCATAAACCTCTCATTATTCTCTTGATTATGTTCGTGTCCGTTTGATCCCTTATTACCATGGTTCATAGTATGATAAATTAATAATGTATCAAAGGTTAATTTTATGAACTTCACTTTTAATATTACCTGGAAAAAAAAAATATGTATATTAAAAAGGCAGGATTTCTAAATAATAAATAACACGTAAAAGCTATTATATAACTTTTCATGTTTTGAGGTAAATTTTTATAAGAATATATTTATGAAGATACTAAAGCTTCTTTTCATTCTGAAACTTTACATTCTTAAAAGAAACTTCTTTTTTGTAACTTTACAAGATGTGATAACCATGTCATTTGCAAAACTTATTTCTTTTGAAATGCTAATGGTAAGAGCAATTTTAAAGAAAAAAAAAGTCAATGTTTTATAATTGTAGATAATCATTAGCAGATATTAAGCAATTAAGCTAAAAAGTTAAGGTGTTTACATGTGATGCCGTATTGTGTAGTGTAGATTGCTGATTGGCTGGATGCTTTGAGTAGTGCAAGACGAACTCATATGTTAATTTTTTTCAATGCACTTGGACTGCTTAGCTAATTATCTTCATGAATGACTTCAATCAACATCCTAATGTTCTTACAGAATTTTCATCAATTTTCAAGAAGAAGTTTACCATAAATTATACAGTTACAACCTTTCTTTCCATCAATATTACATTATAGTTTATACAGATGTTGCCCAGCAGGGAGCACTTGATGCAAAGTGGGGGGGTAGGATGATTCAATTAATAAGGGGACATCTGGAGAACTTCTGTTCACTATTACATTACATTTTGTAAAAAATTTACTAGTGTTTCCTTAACTTTCCTTAGTGATTTTGTCCTAAAAAAATATTCATTTCAAAATCACTTTTCCTTCTTAAAAAAAACCTAGGCTATTCATTTGGATTTAATAAATAATGGAGTTTTTTTTTGTTTTTAGATGGCAAAATAAATTTAGAAATGCCTACACTAATACATGAATTTAAAATGAATCATTTTTAAGCTATTTTTAAAATAAAAATTTAGTTATCAATGGTTTGGGGCCTAAGTCTTTAGAGCTATTGCCTGTAATGCATACCAGATTACCTTAATTATTACTAGTTATTACTAACATATTACTAATCAGTATTACCATTTACTAAAATTAAAATCATATCTGTATCTTCATCTCGACGTATACAGTTAGTAAATTATTTCGCCTCGTAAAAATCCTTAGTTAATAATGATACATATTTGTCATTCGTATCATTAAATGTATATTGATGGCCTGCACTGTAGTCTGTGATTTTGTTTACAAATTCCGTGTTGCCAGCTTTTTTTTTTTGACTTTAGCAGCTGCAACTTCAGCAGCCAAAAGCCCCCAAAGTAGTTTAAAATACCAGCCAAAGGATTATTATTTACCGTCTCAGGTTTTTTTTTTTTAATGAATCATACGAAATAGTAAACTGATAGCTTATTGCGGACAATTATTTAATATCGAGAAATCTGAATCGTATTAGTCAATGAGCTCTATAAGTCTCTTTTTAAATAAAATGTTAGGCCTAGTATTGGTACGTCATAAACTATTTTTCTCTGTATTTTAATTTTACTGAACTAAAAGTGTGTTAAATCTGTAAACATGGAAAATCTATAATTGAAATTAATGACGTTTTTATTCGGAATCTTTGATCGTACTTTTACTTTGCAGATAGGTCCCGAAAACAAAACCAAAGTGGGTCGAGAAGCATACAATTTTGAAAACCACCGAGATCTTCCCCGACTCGAACCCGATGTACAATGAGGCCAAGGTTAGATCTGGTTTTCCAATTTTTTTTTTTTCAATTTACATTCATCACACAGAATATTTGTATCTAAGGTAACCCAGATGTGTCAAATTACCACTTCTGTTCTTTATAAGACATGATATATAGAAAGGCAAACAATGTTGTTGTTTTTCTTCGAAACTAAAATTAATATTTGTTTATTGTTCAGAGGCGTAGCAAGGGGGGGGCAAGGCAACTTGCGCCCGGGGCATTTTACCTTTCTAATATCTTTTTAGCGCACCTCCCCCCATTCGAAAACCATATAATATTATATGTAAAATATACCATTTGGCGCCCCTGAACCTCGGCGCCCGGGGAAATATGTACCCCGCCCCCCCCCAGCTACGCCTCTGTTATTTTTATTTCTAAAACTAGGATTCAATACGTGTTTACTTGTTCTAATGGAAATAATATGGACGAGTAACATTTTCTGGCAGCCCAACATTGCTATCAGTGTTAAAGAATAGACTCGCAAAATCTGAGCACTTATCGTGTGTGTGTGGGGGGGGGGGGGCTCGGATTAATATGACATACCAGTTGGGTGAACTGAGGGTCAGAGCGCCCTATTCGCCAAAGACTAATATATGCAAGTGGTTAGGCCTTTCTCTCTCTCTCTCTCTCTCTCTCTCTCTCTCTCTATATATATATATATATATATATATATATATATATATATATATATATATATATATATATATATAACCCGCAGCCTCTTTGTGCTATATTTCGAACTCTCTTTATATTGTATCCTGAAGCCTCTTTGTATTGTATCTCGAAATCTCTTTAGATTGCATCCTGCAGCCTCTATAAGTATTGTATCCCGCAGCCTCTTTATATTTAACTCTCGACGCCCACCCAGAGTAAATTTAACTTCAAAAACCATTTTTAATATTCATGGGAAAATCTACATAAAGTATTAAATAAAAACCATTCACTAGGAATTATCAATTGGATTCCAGCTAAAGAAGGAACCTAAAATAAAATAAATAAATATATGAATAGGACGGGAAATAAAAGGATGAATCACATTAGATGTTAGAACACTACTTAGAAACGCCTGAAGTTCAATTTTGTTGACATATTACACATCCCCCCCCGACTCCCCCGGGTCACTGGTCTATAAGTATGGCACTTTAAAACATTTTTTTTTAAACTGAAAAAAAGAAAAGAAACCAGAATGCGACTCCGTTCCTCTACTTCATGTATGGCCCAACATGTGACACACACACACACACACACACACACACATATATATATATATATATATATATATATATATATATATATATATATATATATATATCAGTGCTGCCGCCAGTGAATCTTGGCCCCCCTTCTGATCACAAACAGCCCCGTAGCGTGAAAATTTTACAGCATGGGCCAGGCATTCTACAGCAGGGGCCAGGCCAATAGCGGGGGGGGGGGGGCAGGAAATAAATGTTTCTAAGTAGAGCAAACAAGCAGAGGGGGGGCAGTCAAAACGCAGGGGTCCGCTCCCCCCCCCAGCCCTACCCCCGCACGCTACGGGCCTGCTGATCACACACACCAACTACTAGGTCAATTTAAAGCAGACTACTGTACCCGTCGGGACTCCCCCGACAGATGTTCGTGTTGCATCCCCTCCCCCGGGTCTGTGTGTGTACGGTAGTCTGCTTTAAATAATATTTTAATGTTTCTTGGGCGGCCCAGTGAATTCGATCCACGGGTCGGTACCGGTACGCGGCCCGGGGAGTTGGACAGTGCTCGATTTAAGAAAAAACCAGTGCCGGGGATGAAAATAAATTTCTGCAGAGCCGGGGATAAATGTCTATGATTTTATCCCCGGCAGGGATATATTAGTTAAAGCAGAGCCGGGGATGACAGTTCTCAGTGCCGGGGATATCCCTGGAATCCCCGGCGGTAAATCGAGCCCTGGAGTTGGGGTCCACTGTTATAGACAAATCAAATAAGACCATGACTATTTCATTTTTTTTTTATAGGAAAAATTCGAGTTGGCATGTCGAGTAGTTTCGATGACGCTTCCTGTATATCTATATTTAACCTACGATTAACCGTGCATTATATCAATCGTTATTCACTCCGTTATAAAGTGGAGAGCGGGGAAAATTGTTGGTTACTCATGACATCGACCTACTTTTTTTAATAAGTGTTTTGAGTTTTATTCTTGCATCATTTGAAACAAATACTTGTTATACTATCGCAAAAAGTCAGTTTTTTTTTGTTACATGGGCGGATCGCCCAGGAGCGCCGAAAAAGAACACATTTAGAGCGTTCTAGAGCCGGTGGGAAAGGGGGCAATTGGGACATCATGCCCCGGGCGCAACACACAAAGGGGCGCCAAATGGTATATTTTACATATAATATCACATGGTTTTCGAATGGGGGGCGCTATAAAGGTATTATGCCCCGGGCGCGAGTTAAGCTCGCTACGCCACTGTCTAAGGCACACACTTTTCTTTCTAGGTCCGTAAGGAAGTGACCTACAGAATAAAGGGACGCGGTAGTAGAGCTCCGGTGAGGGCCGGGACTTTTTCTCGGGTCCTTTCGATGTTCCAAATGGGAACCCGACATTTGTTGGGAAAAGTAAAAGCGGCTGGGTGTTGTACTAGCCACGCAATCCTTTAGAATAGCCGTGGCTAAAGAAACAGGTAAACTCATTACTTCATCGGAGCCAACACTTTTTCGAACCCTTTCAAACATTTTCAAAAAAAAAAAAGAAAAATGAAATAATTTGCATACGAAGGAGATGAACTTATTTAGAATACAAAAGTCAAAATCAAAGTAAGCTTTTACTTGAAGCAGAAATACAACCGTTTGAAGAAAGATGTTACAAAAAACTGTGCTCCGATGTTTGGTTTACTCTGTGATGTTCAAAGTTGGCGGAGTAATACTAGTAGTGAGTGTAGAGCGTTGGTTGAATCTTAAAAAAAAAAAAAGCTTATCAACATGGGCAGTGCAGGATTTACATGCATGCTACACAAGTTTCAGCGTATGGCCCCGACTTTCTTGGAGGGGGGGGGGGCTCGAAAAATTGTCTGAGTAAGCAATTGTCATTTATGCTTAAATATTTGGCTCTGATACATAATATCTGGATTTTATACAGGGCCCCATATCTCAAATAGTTTAGGGCCTTATCAAGTCTTAATCCGGCCCTGAACATGGGGGTAACAAAGGAATAGATGTGGTGGGTCTAATAAGCAATGAGCTAAAAATCTATTTGAAGACTTGTTGCAAGGTTGTACTACTTTGTGATAGGTTGTACTAAAGTTGAAATTGAAAATAAATATATACCGATAATGTTCCCAAAAACTGTTTTAGATTTACGACCCCCAGACACTGCTACAGATATGTGACCCCAATACTGCTTTAGATCTATGATCTCCCAAAACTGCTATAGATCTATGCCACAAGAGTTCTATCGATCTGCGAATCCTCTTGAAACTTCAGATTTTTGGTAGCCAGGGGTGAACGAAACTTCCCACAGCTCGAACTGATTAAAACATGTTTACGATCGTTACTTACTGGTAGAAAGACTAGCAAGACATGGGCGACCTTCGGCCAGCAGGCCTAATCTCTACTGTTTGATCCGGCCTGTGATCTGCCCGCAGGCCTAATCTTTGCTGTTTGATCCGGCCTGTGATCTGCTAATCTCCATTTGTTTACATCAATGACGTTTACAATTTTCTTTTTCTTAACTGCTCCTGGCCCGGTCCTTCTGTCAAATTTAAGAACCCATTGTGGCCCGCGGTTTAAAAATTTTGCACACCCCCCTGGACTAGCCACTTTGTCGATTGAACACGACATCGCTTAAGACACTACATTGGTGGAACTCGTTTCTATATTCGCTAAAGCAAAAGCGCAAAAAAAAAATTATATAATATAATGTTATACCATTAAGTATGACTACTTAGGGTCATCTTATACTAATACATTGTAATCACTGTGCCTAGGGCCCGAAAACCGTCTGGGGCCCATGAAATTCTAGAGATGTAAATTAAATCAGAAATTCGCTTTTTAATTTAAGAATAAAAAAGTAGAAATTATTTTTTACTTATTAATTACAATTAAAACATATTCATACAATTTATGCAGATAATCTCAAAGCAAAATAATATAATTTGATTATGTTTACCGACTATTCGCATTTTCAAAATGTAAAAAAAACATCGTCAAGGGACATTTGGCGCAGTAATTTATTTTCTGTTGACATTAGCGCAAGGGAAGATAGTCGGTCTGTTTCATTATTAAACGCAGATAGTATATTTTTTTTTTAGTTTCAGTTTCGGTTTTGAACGTTGACTTACTAAATGTGTGTCTAATATTGAGATCGATGTCACTTATAAGTCCTCCCAGCTTACTCATGGGTACCGGACAGTTGTTTGGGGCGGGGAGGGGTGGGGGGGGGAAGTAAGGAAGTCTGGTCATTGTACTATATATATATATAGCCACACAATCCAATAGCTCAGGAGCAGACGATCTCCACTAAGCCTGACCCCGATGGTCCGCATAGACTTAATAAGGGAAACTTTACTTACTTTTGGATATTGCTAACAATCATGCACGATACAACGCAAGTCAACCAGAGGACATGGGCTAAAATGGCAGAACAGTTACAAGGTTAGAACGGGGTGGGGGGGGGCGCGGAGGCGGCTCCAGTTGTCAAATGTAATAAAAGGGTTTTAATGACAGGGACATTATGACCACCCTGATTCTATCCAGCCTTAATTCGTAGTTGTAGGCATAAGAACAAACGACAGCATAGCACCCCCATTTTGTGAAAGTTAATATTAATGAATAATTAGGTGTCGTGTGCCCGGGGAGGGAGAGGAGGGGGGTGCAGTGAGACAAGTTTGACTAAGGCGGCAAATACTCTGGCGCCGGTCCAGTTCCTTTGTTGACAGGAAGATTCGTTATTTAACAACTATATACTGCGGTTTGGTGTTGTGATCACGTGCCGGTTCATGAAATGACAAGGTCTGAACAAGCAGAAACCGAGTACATAGTTTTGGGGGGGAGGGGGGGTAGCCTAAATGAAGTTCCCTGTCAACAGTTGAAAGGAAATTGCCCGCCCCTACCCCTTTTGTTTGAAGGAGTACCCTTCGCCCTATGAATGACATTACTGTTATTTTGAACAGCGCCCCTTGGAGGGGACCACTCTACATGAAGGTCACATATGGAATCAAATCATTGAAAGTAATGTAGGTTTGGAACAAAACAGTTAACTCCCCTGTGTTCGAGGAAAGTCCTTGATTGTAATTATATTATGCATTACGCCCTCCCCCCCCACCTAACACATTAAGGCTATATAACAGAGGCGGCTAAACGCGGCTTTTTTTTTTTTAGAGCCGCATGTGGCTTTTCAGTGAGTTTTATGTGAATCCCCCCACGAACAAGTTTTATTTTTACAATTATCATATTCAGTGGCGTCACTAGGGTGGGTGTCACCCGGTGGGGTAACTCATGGTGTCACCCCTCTCATGACACCCCATAAACATACAGCATTCTTAGCAAAATTTATAAATAAATTTACAACGACAATAGAAGAATAAATAATTGATATCTATATGTCAGTGCAAGTATATAATACCAATAATTTCATTAAAATAATTAATAATAAAAAGTACGCAGTGTCTGTTAATAATCGGAGATATTTTTATATTTGGTATTACTTTTTTTCGAAACCTTATAAAGTTATTTGCTGTTAATAATCGGAGATATTTTTATTTATTTTTAAAAATTAAATACGGTTTTGAATTATTTTAAATTACAAAATAAGAATATAGGCCTAAAACTATATATTTTGCATTTTGGTGTCACCCCTTGTGAGGGTGTCACCCGGTGCGGTCCGCACCCCCCGCACCCCCCTAATGACGCCACGGATTATATTACTTTTGCTCACCCATTTATTTATGTGGATATATCGACATACAAATAGCCATCTGCGTTAATTTGTCCCCATTCGATTCGGCTCGATAACCAAACTTATAAGACATACAGGCCCGTAGCCAGGTCAAAGTTAGCAGGGGGGGCACCAATACCCAGCAAGGGGGCAGTTTTTATCATTTTAGTTACTTTTTCTTTATTTTTTCCTCTTTTTCTTTTTTAAGCGGGGGGGGGGGCACTCCACACCTAGCGGGGGGGGCACACAACCATGAATTTTGATTTTCTGAACAGTATCGGGAATGGCCATTTCGTCGCACAGGGTTCATTGAAAGACCTTTTCTATCTGCATGGTGTGTCTGAAATACACATTTTCAACGATATGATTAAAAAACTGGGATAGCCACTGAGTGCTAATATGAGGAAGATATGTCGACTGATTGCATTTGTAATATATGTTTTAGATGTTTTAGTCAAACAGCCTTTGATAAAAATGTTATTCGGTCAGCCGGTGTGATATTGGAAAAGCGCATCTTTTTTTTTATTATTATTAATAAGTTTTTATTTTTAAATATTGCCTATTGTTTAGTAAAACAGTATATAACTTACCTGATCTCAGGTAGATGATATTCACACCATATGATGAATAAAATATTACTGAAAAGAGAGATATTTAAGAAAATGTATTATTATTGAAGTCTCGGAAGTGATTTCCACTGTGTGGAATTTCCTTACATTATATTATACATCGGGTTTTCCCCCAAAAGATATTTGTTCTTTCGGTAAACATATCCTATAGTGATAATCCTCAATGTGAACCACCGGTGGTGTAGCAAGCTCAACTCGCGCCGGGGCACAGTACATTTTAGCGCCACACCCCCCCCCCATTCGAAAATCTTATTAGTAATATTATCTTAATATTATATGTAAAATATACCATTTAGCGCCCCCTTTGTGAGTAGCGCCCGGGGCATGATGCTCCCTCGCCCACCCCTCGCTACGCCACTGTGACCCCCCCCCCTCTCTTTTCGTTTATAATAATTGGGAACCACAACGCCTTTAAGGACGAAATAAATATTGAAGAAAGACATCATATAACCTACATAGAGAAATAAGCGCATCACCTGTCTGCAAATGACTTACAACTTGAACAAGGACGTAACCAGGATTTTTTTTGGGGGGGGGGCTGTGCGGAGAGTTTTATATAAGAAAAAATTGGAACACAATGATAAAGAAGTATATTTTATAATAAAATTTGATTTTTAGAATTAATGGGGGGGGGGGGGGCTGCAGTCCCCCTAGCCCCCCCCCCCGGGTACGGCCTTGAACTTGAATACCTTTTAAAATTTCATTCACTTTGATTACTGTCATGTGAAAGAACAAAACGGGATTATCAATATTAAAAGGTTTTGAAGCTATCAATTTAATGGCCAATTTTAAAAAAAAGTCTCCACTATGATCGAGAAGAAAATTGTATATGTGACCAACAATGACCAGAGAAATATAGACATGATAGTGTTGTACCACCTTAAATTTTTAAAAAATATAATTCACTACTCGATACTCGACCTGAGAGTCCTGGGTTCGATCCTTGGTGAGACCCATGGAATTTTTTTCAGGTGAAACTTGGTGCAAAGTCGTCCCACTAAATTCCACCCAGCTTTAAATGGGTACCTGACTTTAGTTGGGGAAGTAAAGGTGGCTGGGCGTTTACACAATTTCTTCATATGCCGAGGTAATAGAAACAGATGAATTCTACACTTTATCTACCCCGATGGTCAGTTTGGGCCAAGGGAACTTTACTTTTTTACTGTTTACTTACTTCTTTTGCTTTATTTGACTACAAAACAATCAAATGCAGAATGACGATATGATGACTTCGAACATGTCTTCACTTTACTCTTAGTCAATTTTGAGACACTGTTCTCACGACTTCCATGAGTACAAGGATCACCTGAACTTATTCACTGAGCCAAATCTACTGGATCTGTCCCTGACGAGTTTTAGATGGAGCTTCTTGAGTTCAGTTAAGATATAAATCTCTTGCCATATCCTGATGCAGCAACCAGTCGATGTAGTTGCATTCTGAAAAAGCGCTGTTCAGTATCAGAATCCTTGCAGTCAATTTCATCGTAATAAACTAAGGCTGTGCTTACCTGATTTGATCGGGTACACATCTGTGAAAGTGATTTTTCACATATGAATATTTTAAGAGTGATCATGGTACTGTGCTCATTGACTCTCCATTACAAGTTCACAGACTCTCCTTTACAAGATCTCTAGACTCTCCTTTACAAATTCACTGACTCCCCATTACAAGATCACTGACATTTTATAACAAGTTTACTGACTCCCCATTACAAGTTCAATGACTCCCCACTACAACAAGATCACTGACTGCCCATTACAAGATTACTGACTCCCTACTACAAAACTTGTCACAGTCCAAAAGTGTCATTAATAAGAACAAATAACCATCCCTTGATCTTTTCAAATCTAAGGGCTATTTATACAAGAGTTGTATGTTTTTGGTGATTTTATGAAGTAAAAATGATAATAGTTAATTTCCGGCCTTCTGTGCTGTTGATTTGTTTTAAATATACAATGTTAAGAGATGAGATTGTTAAGTGTTTTCAAGATTGCTGAAGGTGATTAAACTGTTTTTTGTTTTCTAAATACAAGGTCTTGAAACAAAGAACACAAAATTAATAACAAAGAAAAAAAAATATACCATCTTTTTAATATAAAAAAAGTATCTTAACAACAGGATTTGTTTCATCTGAGATAAAAAAAATCATAAGACATACATTGACATTTATTTTTAATATCATGAATGAATTATAACAGTAGCCCTTATAAAAATAATCTTCTATACACATATACAAATTAAAATCTTCATATGTGCATCAATATGTAGTTGAGATACAGTTGAATGAAATGTAAAAAATATTAAAATAACATTTTGATGTTTACTAGTGTAAAACAGGGTTAATATAAAATAAAAGAACTGTCGAGTTTAAATTTAAAAAAAAAAAAAAGTTTTATATTTCACATAAAGATTTCCAAAAGAAAGGGTTAATGTTGGTGAGATCCACTTGTCAACTCACATATAAGCAGTCAAGTGGAGGAATGAAATGAACTTAATTTGATGTGAAAAGCACAGTTGCAGCACTGCTGAATAGTTTTTGTGCTGCAATGCGAGAAGAACGCCCTAAATATTTTATGAAGGAACACAAACATTCCTGGACATGTTTCCCCTTTCTATTGTTACATAATTTCATATTTTGTGAAATATATATACCTTTATTTTTATTGTAACTCTATAATTCTATGAAACTATCCTGGTATATAGGACAAGTTATAATCCAGTTGATTCTTACATGATGATATTAATATACTTATAAGATAAATTAAAGCCTTCTAAAAAAAATGCAGTAAATGGCAGAGATTATGTTTAAAAGAAAGTAAAAATAAACCCTAAATATAATATAATGCCTCTTAATTATCCAATATGGATACCAAAATATTCACTCAATAAAAAGTATTATTATGCCATAAAAACATACCAGCAATACAGTAATTTTTTTTATGTACAAAATCACAGGTGAACACAAAAAAATGCCTTTTAAATGAACGGGTTTTTAAATTTATCTACAACTTATTGAGTATTCATTTATCTCTTTTCAAAATATTGAAATAAATCATTGGCTCAACAGTATATGCAATATATTCAGAAGTATTAAAAAAAAAGCCATATACATGTATTATGTTGCATCACGTAGTACATAATGCACTTTTCTTTGTACAGAAAACAACAACAACCGCATAAAACATATTTATTAATTAATCTGTAAGGCGGTGAATTTTCTGAATTTTCAAATACTTTTTAATCTGACCTATTGTCAATGACAGTATATTGTCAAAGAAGTAATTACTAAATGAAAAATAGTTATGTCACAGGTTTTCCTTGCAGATTTAAACATTGTGTAAGAGACTGAATTATTTATTATGAATTATATAGTAGAAATAAAGGAGATATGAACAATAAAAAAAATATAGTAAACCCCAAGAGGTTGATACAATTAAAATATATATATATATATAGCTTAGACTCCCAGACTTAGAGACCAAAAATGTGTAAATAAACAAAATATTTACTCTATGCATCCGAGTTGTAATGGATTTTGTTTTAAAAAATCTTTGCCATAACTCATTGATGTTAATAAAAATACCCTCCGAGTGCTTTAAGGCAACAAAGACTGGGGCGATCCTGGATGAAAGCCAGTGGTGCTGCCGGCCTGTCGATTGAAGGTGCTAAAAGAATTATCCACTGGGACGCCTGAAAACAGAAAATTACAAGCAAAAGAAAATCAGTAATCAAGGAAGAGATAAAATAAATAATCTATTACAAAGTAAAAAAAAAAAGAAAAGAATGATACACCAGAAAACTGCAATCCAAGCAAATTTAATATATGTTTACCCATCTGGCAGATTACTGAGGAGACTTTCTTGTTTAATGCACTTAAATTAATCAAGTAATATGATAGCACATGTTAACAACTAAGCATTCTTCAAATACTTTTAATTGTGTCATCTATTGTTGGAACCCAGATAGCAAAAAGAAAGCATTTATAAAAACAAGCAATTAAGCCTGTTCCATTCTGGACACAGGACGTGTTAGCGCATTTTCGTGTTATGTATCAGTACGTTTGTTAGCTTTCAGTAAATATTTGTAAATTTTGGAAATGTTTATAAATTCAATTGTGTAATGCATATATCTGTAAAAAAAAAATTATAAAGACGTTTCTTTATATTTGAAAAAAAATTATTGTCTCTTAAATCTAACTACAAGTGGTTTGTGGTTACTGAAATAGGACTCATAATTGAAAACATTCTAAATTATAGTCATTTAATCGTCTGAAAACTCCGTCAATTGTTGCATAGCTCTGATACTTTCAATTAAACTCAGAACACAAGCTTACTATTTCATTTGATGAGTTTCTTAATAAATCTTGGTGAAACTACATGCTGCAGTATTTCGCACCAAATGAATGGGTTATTGAACGTACAAGGTGTATATATAATATATAAGCCCCTTAGGTGACCTGAAGCCCGGCCCTCAGAGGTCCTATCCCAAAATGAACTTTTGATGTACATATGGCAGGCCAAGACCTACAAAATGATATATACATCATGGGTCTAGGACATATAGTTGCTGAGATATAGGCGCTCCTTTATTAATATAGCTTATATAGTAAAAAAACGGTACTAAGGCCCCTTTTACGGCCCTCAGAGGTCAGATCGCAAAATGAACCTTTGCTGCACACATGGCAGGCCAAGACCTACAAAATGATATATACATCATGGGTCTAGGACTTATGGTTGTTGAGATCTAGGGTGATGACAGACAGACAGACAAAACGGGGACAACGCAAATGTTACTCAACCAGCAAACTGGAATAATTTTTTTTCTGCCGGCCAGCAATAGATGTGCGCATGTGCGACTTGACGGACTCGGACTGCATATTATTGCATATTTTTTGTTTTTGGGGCTAGGGTTAGGGTTAGACTTAGGGTTAGGCGCAATAGCCGGCTCCCGAAAAAAAAGAATACATAGTCCGTCTAGTCGCCCATCTATTGCTGGTCGGCAAAAAAAAAAAAAAATTATTCCAGTTTGCTGGTTTAGTAACAACTGCGAAAAAACAAAGCCATAATACATAACATATTTTAATGTTATATGATCGACATTGTGCATTGCTTGAGCCAACGGATTTTTTTTCAACATCAGTAAATTTAAATTTTGATAAATGTAGATATAACTAATGCAGGAAATGAACAAAGTTTAACAAATGTCAAAGAAAAATTTATTATCTAAATTTAATAAAGTTATCACTCTCTGCGAAAGGTCTTTTATTTCTTATATGTGTAAAACTCTATGAATTATTCTTCTATGATTTAAAACAAAACCCTTCTTTAAGTCTAAACTGTATATGGCTCACACCCAAAATAACCAATTAAAAAAACAAAAATTCTTAATCCTTCACACCTGCCAGATATTCAATGCTCGGAACACAGATATCAGCATACTGGGAGATCAAGTCACCGTACGTCGTGTTCATCAGCTTTTCTTCTACTGCTCTGTTATCTGAAATTTCATCGATGAAGATAGAGCCCCAGAAGTTGCTCACCATGAGCTCAATCTCTTCTACCGTCACCAGTGAACTGTGCTGAACAATCAATAAAGAAATATACATGTAAATAGAAACTAAAGAAAAAGAATACATGTATACTATCAATCAGACCACACAATAAATTTATACTTGTGGGGTAGATGTAGAGTAATTGATTGTTGACCCGGGGGGGGGGGGGGGGAGGGCACTGAGGTTCGAACCTTGGGGTTTTTTCAGGTACTGTTGAAAGTCTCGCAAGCCTACCCAATTTTAATTGGGTACTTGACTTAAAGCTGGGGGAGTAAAGGCGAATTGGTATTGCGCTAGCCACACAATCCCTAAATATGCAGTGGCTACAGATGAAACAGATGAATTCTACACTTCGTCTGCACAGATGAGCCCTTAGGGGCTATGTGGAACTTTACTGTTAATTAATATTATAAACTATTAAACTCTACAATAAAGTAATACATCACAAATGTTTAAATTCTAAACTCTATGTTTAAAATGCATAAAATTGCAGAGATTTTCCAAATAAAAAAAACACTGTAAATAATATCTCTTATTTTAATAGTAAGTTCTAAACTAAGGAATGAATATTTAAAATGGACATTGTGACGAGCTAAAGTAGATGTAGAGACTGAGACAATCCCCTTCGACCTTTTAATATAATAGATATCTGAGAATTAGGATTGACACGAATAATACTGACAAGGTGACAAGGTTGAGAAACAATAGAATAGTAGACAGCAAAGGTGTGAAGACCAGGAGGCGGCGTCGGACAGGCTAGTAGGGTATCAATGACGACCAGGTGACGTTCCTAGAAAGATTAGATAGTTAGGACAATACTAAAAGAGACTGTGACGTACTTAGGGTAATTAGGGCATGGATGTTAGGGGTATAAATAGGGGCTGGATTCGGACATTAGTGAGTGAGGGGCAGTTCGTAGTGAGGGGCAGTTCGTAGTGAGGGGGCAGTTCGTAGTTATGAGAGGAGTTAGTTATCAGGAGTTTGAGAAGAGAGATAGTTACGAGAGCGACGAGAATAGTTTAGAGATCTCTAGTTAGTCAGAGTTGAGGCAGAGCAAATTACTGTGGACTTAAATGTGTATTCGTTTATGGACTTGTTGTATTCTGATGTACATTCATGTAAATAAATCGCTGTACTAACAACGCATCGAGTTTGATTGCTTTTTGAGTTGTGACAAAGGAGTGAGCAAATAAGAGTGAAACAGACAGACATTAAGCTAAATTGACATCTCTACGTTTGAATTAAAACGCACAACTCATAACATAAACCAAAGGGCCTGAGACGTTTATTGAGCATAATCAAAGAGCCCGTAACGTGTATAAAGTATATAGAAAGAGCACGTAACATTTATGGCACCTCCGACGGTAACTCTGACTAACGCTGAACAGTATTGTGCAGTATACATTGAGGAATTCATAGTGTGAATTGCAGTTGCTGTCAACGTGGACAATACAGGAAGTTTGATTTTACGTATGCTGTGACGTGTTGTACTCGTATTATAGTACTTTTGAAGCTGTTGTTGCTGTCGACCTGAGGGAGACGTGAACCTAGTTTTATCTGCTACATTGCACCGGTCAAGCTGAAGTGTATGGACAATATCGTATTATTTTAATTTGTGGATCAAGTCAAGTGTATTGACAATATCAAGTCAAGTCTATAGACAATATCGTATCTTTGTTGTGAATTCGGCGAAAGGTGTTGGACACACAAGCTAAGTCTAAAATTTTATTCTTGCATACTTTCTTTTAAACATTTGTAACCTATTAATGCATTTTGTTCATTGTTCTTGGTGGAATTCTGTATTACTTTGAATACAGTAGAGGTTTAAATAGGGTCCACCTAGAACAACCAAAACACATACATTTAAGTTAATGTTTTAGTTTTTTTTTCTGTTTCCAACATTATTTAAACGATCAGCGTTGTTGATACAATAAGTATTTTTTTTAAATTTTGGTTGCATTCCTTGTTCTCTTAGTAGTATTGTCAGTCCTAGATAATCAGTATCATGACAACCATGACATCTTTAATTGAGATGGGTAAGGACCTGGGATATACTGGCAAAGAATTGCGGGATTGGGTTAGTATAAGAGAGGCCGAAGAAAGAGAGAGAGAGGATTATGAGAGGGAAGAAAGGCAAGAAGAGATGGCAATTCGAAAATTAGAAGTAGAAAATGATAAAGTTAGGCTAGAAATAAAGGCATTTAACGAGAGGAAATTGAAAGAGAAAAATGACGAGTTGATATTAGAGGATGAAAGAGCGAGAAAACATGTAAATTTGCAGTTAGACAATGACGAGAGGTTAAGAGCTTAAATACAAGAAACAAATTTAAAAATAGACAACGTATCAAACAGACTGGGCTCGGTAGAGAAATTATTGCACAGTATTTTGATCAAATTAGAATCGTTAGAGTCAATCGCCATGTCACAATCAAAAATAGAAGAGGGATTGAAGGCTATGGCTAGTAAAATAGATTTAGTGGGCTCAATGGTTGAGATAAATAATGTAAAAAAGGACATTGGTCAAGTTAAATTTATTGAAGAAGTCAGTAATCCGACCAAAAGTTGTAGTAATGATGGAACAATTATTAAGGAGAAATGTGATAGAATAAAGTTCCCTGTTATAGAGCCTGTTTGTAAACAAAATGATCATTTTGGGAAGACAACACAACAAAAACCAAATTTTCCTGTGCGTGTTAAACCTGTAGCTGGTCAAAGTCGGTCAGTGGGGGGAGGTGAACAATGGCAGAGGAGGAGAGTTAGACACAATGAGTATCAGCCGCCTAGAGTTATAATTGTAAGAAAGAGATCTGGTCCTAACTGTGATGTGCCAGTAGAACTATTCAAGAACAAATGTCATTGTGAGTACGGATGTAGAAAGAAGTTTGATGTAAGAGGGAAATGTTGCGAAAATGAGAGTTTGTTGAAGTATGGGCAAATGGAGACACAGTGTAGACATGGTATGAACGATGTGTTTCGGTACAGGCGTAGAAATGACGGTAGAAGAATGAACTACACTTGTCATGGGGATAATTGTCTAAGGTACTGCCATAGAAATATGGGTAAAGATGTATATGGTAGACGAAGGGTAGAGCAATGCTTTAGGCCTCATTACCCTGATCAGTATTTCACTTCTATGTCAGTACCAAGAAATAATCGGGTTAATAACGATTGTTATCAAATGAGAAAGTCTAGATATGGGTTCTTCCAAGGCAGGGAGAGGGATTTAGATGGCAACTGGCGAGAACATTTTGTAAAATAGTTTGATTCTCGACCATTGGATAGCTCGATAACGGATGTACCTGAAACGGTTAATGCTTGTAAAAAGTATGTAATTTTCTTTTAAGTACTTTAATTGATGATTTTTTTTTTGTTTATTGGAAAATATCGTTTGTTGTTGACAATAATTTAGTTTGGTTTTTTTTAAGAGTTTAGAATCGCATGATGTAACTTTTATGTAATAGATGATGATTTTGTTTTGCTGCAAATTATGGTTACCTAGCATTTTATTACGTAAAACTGTAGTAGGAATCACAAATATTTAAGTGACCTAATTTTAATGACGTTTTAATATTTTTGTAAAAAAAAAAAAATATTGTTGATGTTATTTGCAAAGAAATGACATAGTTGTTATAAATAGATATCTGACACTCATATTGCGTGTTATTGATCATGGCACTAGATAAGTTTTAGAATTATGACCCTATGTAATGTTATCATCTTGTTATTTAGAAAACAATTAAGTAACTTATACATCTTATGATTTTGTGTTGTAGACTACCCAATTTTTACGGGTCTGACAATGTGCAGATTTTTTCAAAGTATTTGTGTTAGTTTTGATTTTGTTAAAATATGATTTTGATGGTTTTTTGTTTGGCATGATTGCATCATGCTTACTAACAAGGGGGGAGATGTGACGAGCTAAAGTAGATGTAGAGACTGAGACAATCCCCTTCGACCTTTTAATATAATAGATATCTGAGAATTAGGGTTGACACGAATAATAGTGACAAGGTGACAAGGTTGAGAAACAATAGAATAGTAGACAGCAAAGGTGTGAAGACCAGGAGGCGGCGTCGGACAGGCTAGTAGGGTATCAATGACGACCAGGTGACGCTCCTAGAAAGATTAGATAGTTAGGACAATACTAAAAGAGACTGTGACGTACTTAGGGTAATTAGGGCATGGATGTTAGGGGTATAAATAGGGGCTGGATTCGGACATTAGTGAGTGAGGGGCAGTTCGTAGTGAGGGGCAGTTCGTAGTGAGGGGGCAGTTCGTAGTTATGAGAGGAGTTAGTTATCAGGAGTTTGAGAAGAGAGATAGTTACGAGAGCGACGAGAATAGTTTAGAGATCTCTAGTTAGTCAGAGTTGAGGCAGAGCAAATTACTGTGGACTTAAATGTGTATTCGTTTATGGACTTGTTGTATTCTGATGTACATTCATGTAAATAAATCGTTGTACTAACAACGCATCGAGTTTGATTGCTTTTTGAGTTGTGACAAAGGAGTGAGCAAATAAGAGTGAAACAGACAGACATTAAGCTAAATTGACATCTCTACGTTTGAATTAAAACGCACAACTCATAATATAAACCAAAGGGCCTGAGACGTTTATTGAGCATAATCAAAGAGCCCGTGACATGTATGAAGTATAGAAAAAGGACCCGTAACAGACATGAACATTTCTGGAATTTTTCTCATAAGAGGCTTAAAGAGCACTATTGAACATCGTTGAATATAAAAAGATTTTTTTTATAAATGACAAACTCTTGAGAATGGGAATCATAAAAAGATAATTTGATAAATTACTTTTTTGTCTCTTTATGCTACACAGACAATAGAAAGGTAAAAATCTATTTAGTAAAAAGATACGGAAATAATGACTGCATACCTACCAAAAATGTAAGTTAAGTATGTAAACAAACTCCAGGAGCCAGTGTGGAACCTTTTTTTCTTTCTAGAATTTTTATGTCACTTTTACATTTTGAACTTAACCTCTTTAATGCTAAATACGAAAGTTTAAATTATGGTAACAGCATGCTTTACAATTTACATGTACATCATTTATGAATGCAAACATTAGAAAAAAATTCTCCTAAGGCATGCCTATAAAAAGTCAGTGCATATATAGTTCACATCAACTTACTAATGGCCCTAAAGGGATAACACAAAAAAACACTGAGCTATATAAAAAACAAAGTTTTTTAAAAATTTAGTGGCACTGAAGAAAAATTACTCATTTGATCAGCAATCGATAATAACATTTTAAACAAATTTATCTTTTGCGGAACGCTTTTTAAAATGGAACAATCCATGAGGTTAAAGAATATCGATGACAATGTACCAAATATTTTTTTTCAATTATTAACAGAAAAGAGATAACTTACCTCAAACACCAATTTTTCACCATGAGAAAGTGAATCCACATGTCCTGGCACTGTCCCATCAGACACAACATAGCCTTCCGCGTCCATTTCCTCCAAGACTAGCACAGTGTCCCATTGGCCATAAAACTTTGATGGCCAGGCATCAGCCCAGAGATTGTCACCAAAGTAAATCACCTAGGTCATTGTAAAAAAAAAAAAAAAAATGTTTAAAATCATGCAGCCATAACAACCTGATAGAGAGTACACTGAATTATCTCCCCTCACAAAATTAAAACATTTTATTTTTTGTTTTTGGGATGGACACTTTTTCTACCAAAGACATATTCATAATCAGTGATAATAATAATAATAAAAAAAAGACACTTTACGAACAAGTCTGATTTATATTGCTATAGTAATAAGACACATCAAAGAAATTCACCCACATTTACGTAAGTGTATTTTTTTAACATGTGATACTGGATGTCATTTTTATTTTATTATAATGCTTCTGCTTCTAGTGATTAAAAAAAATTTCATTTTTGTGCAACCACTTTAACTACAAGGGCTACTTCAAGTATTATTTATATATTTGTGGAGAAAATTCGGAGTCCACATCATAAGGAGCACAATGCTCAACAACATGATCCTGATAGTTTGTTTTTACAAAATGACGTGTACACATGAGAACAAGAAGTCATCAAATTTTCCCCACATTTCTATTGCCACATGTTATGGAAATCTCTGCATGCTAGTTTTTGAGAAACAACTACAAAGCTCAAAAGACGTAATGAATTTTCCAAAAATCAACTTATTTGTCTATACAAGAGCTAATCTTCATAGTAAAATAATAAAAAAACTTCCTTAATTGCTTAATTTTTGAAATTTTTGCAAACCAGAATTCAAAAGAAGAATAGTAATTGTTTAAACCTTGGGTTTATTTTTTCCAGTTGTTTCACAAAAAAAGTTCATTAAATCTTTGTAGTTCCCATGACAATATTCACCATTTTCTTTGAGAAAGTGAGTTTCTTGTCCTATCTCGGTATTTTCTAAGAAAGAGCAATAAAATAAAAATGTAAATACTTGTATATGTCAACAATTACGTGAAAGGTAAAATTCTGTTTAAATTAAATGGACACTGATGATGAAATTCTAAAAAGGTTTTTTAAATAAATTGCTTCTGGAATATTATTAGAAAAAAATTCTTTTGAAAACATGTACGGCTAACTAGGAATTTAATATAATTTACAGAAAAAAAATCAGGCCTACATTTAAAAAAAATCTAAAATAATTAAAAAGAACCAACCAATAAAAAGCATCCTATTAAACACAGGATTTTTGTAACTTTTGAGGAAAATAAAAACAAGACTCAAAGCACTTCTGGGAATCCAGATGAAATGAACAAAGTATGGTATAAAATTTTCACAAAGACAATGCTTTTTTTTAAGGTATTGTAGTTTAATATGCTTCTTAATGGGCACCAAAGACTGATAGAGGCTCATAAGGATGGTGTTTTCATTCTTTCAAAAACTTTATCCTGGAGTCAATGATTCATGAAATCAAGCACTACCTTGATACATATAAAGTATATAAATATAATGATACCACCCACACTTCATTTTGGAATGATTGTCAAAATGTGTAATAAAAATACCGAACATTGTAAATGGACTCTGTGGCCAGTTTGCATGCTCATTTCACATTCGGGAGTGAAAAAGTTTACAGCTTTACATTTGAAATATGAGCTTTCTCTAAATACATGTGATTGTCTATTACCACAAGACATGGTCAGCCACCATCCCAACTATGTTTTCAATTTGGGAAAAAAAAAGGAACAGCAGCAATGATGGTGACTAGCAAAACAATCCACATGACCCTCAACACATTAGTACTGTATTTAAAAAGTTTCACTTACCAACTTCCAAGAAAGAATTAGTTTCTGTGAAAAATTTTGGTTTCCTGCCACCGTAGATGATGAGATGAAAGTAAGACTGCCAATTAGGTCTGTGGAATAATTTTTCACAGAAGAAAATTTTATGACATATGATAGAGAAAAAAAGAAAAATTTTGAACAATCAGCAATTAAAATCAATCAAACTGATAATAAAATATGAAAACAAGCTTTCTGAACATCCTTTTACTTATACTTTTCTAAAAAAAAATCATTTGTTTTTACAGTATAAAGCAGTTTACTGAGATTTCCTGTTGAACGTTAGCCGTTAAAACATTTCAAGCATAAGAAGCAATCAGGGTCACCAAGGATTTCTAAACTACTTAAAAAAAAACATATGGTTATGAAATTACCAATGCCTTGTAATACATGCTGATATTCGTATTAAGGACAAGACTGATGCAAGTCATCATCTTGAGCCAACTAAATAATTTGTTAATCTATTACGGGGTTCATTTTTTTTCTCTGTACATAAATTAATGCCCCAACCAAAAAAAAGTGAAACTTTAATGAGACTTTTTTTTGTCCCTGATAGCATTCTCAGTTGGTAAGGTTGTGACACCACATGAAAGTAATGTGATAAACTTACTATATGAAACGTGAAATTTTTAAAAGGAAAGCTACTCAGAATGAAGATGAACAGCTGCATTTATTTGTTATAAATTTAGGTATTTTAATACAGAATAGAGAATTAGGCCTTCTTCCTGTATTAGGCAACAAATTATCCTTAAAAGCACATGTCAATGATTGACCGAAATTAATGCATGACAAACATGATAACAAATAATAAAACTGATCTTAGACTGGCTGCATAAGACAACTTAAGTGCAAAACTTCTTTTACCCAAATGCATAGTCCATTAGGAAAGAGGCAAAGTCCGGATAGGATGATGTCAGCAAAAAAATTTTCTTGTTATTTTGTTGAAGCGCCACCAGCCAGTTCTTTATTTCAGCACTAACTTTGTCTATGTATTTGGAAGGATCCTGCTTCATCTTAGGGAAGAAGTTGCCTTTATTCTCTGCAGAAGTTATAAAAAAAAATTAATAATTAAAAATGGCCATTTATGAATGCATACAATTAACGTGTAAGACTTTGCAAGTATATTTCCTGTTGTTAAAGAGAATAACAAAACATGGTGAATCAAAATTTAAAAACTTTTTTTTTATTATAATAGTGAAAGCCTTTTTATATTTTTAATTAATTATGGTCTGCAGGGAATCACTGCTTCCTACAATAAATGCTTTTTGGTAAAAAACAACAACACAACACAACAAATAACCACCAAGCATTGCTTTACTTTTCTCAACTGATGTAAGGTGGTCAGGGTTTGGGACATCCTCCTCTCGTCCCAGGCCTTGAATGAGATTAAACCTGAGCCATAGTAACTGGCAGTCATTTTCCACCCTTTGAACTCATTAATGTAACTGGAATGCACACTAATAATTTTTACTATTTTTTTGTATAGATGTTACCACAGAATGTATGTCACATAGAAAACGCATCGCTATTTAAAAAGTCATCTACCAGTGTTTAAAAAAATGCAGCCATTTGTGTTATTTTTCCTTTTTAATAGTGCATCACCTAAACATTGATACACAATAGAAGAACACACAAACATGGCGGGTTTCATAAAAATTAATTTAAATTGACGAAAAGGATTCTGTATAATTTATATTCTGCAGATGCTATACCCTAATGGACTTTTTCACTAACACATCAAAAATTTTTATTAATACATCAACTACCAGCACTAAACACTTGATATAGTGGATTTATACAGTGACATAAAAAAGCTATAAAAAAGCTATGCTATAAGCAAAAATTTATTTAACTATGAGCCTTCATCTAATATTCATTGCTATTAAAGTTTTCTCTTAAAATATATGTCTTAAGTATTGTTTTATGTACACATAATATTTCATAAATATTCTATGTTTCTAAGCAATCATTTCAGTTTGTTTACTAAGGAGAAAAATTATGGTAACCCTACAATGGCTCTGAATACTGGTATCTAGAAATCTTGCAAATTCCATTTCTTTTTCATTGCTATGACATTCTAATATATTAATGTAAGCGACCATTTATAAATGAATAATAAGCAGTTTTTTTTGTTTTAACAACACCTTGGGGGAAAAACTCTACACGCATGCTCGCTGCATCCAGCAAAAATCTGAACTTGTGCAAATATTTCTATTAGAATGTCATTGCAGCAAAACAGAATATTTTTTGCGCAGTCTTAACTCCAGACTCACACATACTAGCATATTTTAAATTTTACACCCATAACATTTAACTCTAAAAATGGAGTCAAAAAATACGGAGCAGGATAATTGTGGACTGCCAATTATGTCAACTATTTCTAGTGCCTGAAAAGCCGCTAGAAATGAACAAAATGGGTGTTGTTGGCGCTGATGTTAGAAGTGAAGCGGTATGCGTAATTAAATTAACACATACCTTTAAACTGCTCTGGCGTATACATATCACACAAGGCAGCATAAACATCATCCCATATGTGTATATACGTACTTCTTTCTTTAGCAGGCTCCTGTACGCAAACATAAGAGTTGTAATTCTTTCTATTTATAAAATTACAGATTGTAACTAGATTTTAAATGCTAAAGTAAACAATCTTTTTAAAAGGTAACAGAAAAAAAAAAAACAGAACTAATAACAGTGTAAAAAAAATGCTAAAGTAAACAATCTTTTTAAAAGGTAACAGAAAAAAAAAACAGAACTAATAACAGTGTAAAAAAAAAGTTATTGTCATTAAAAGGTTGATGATCAATAAACAATTCTGTTTCTATTTTGGCACTGATAATAAATATTAAGTTAATTAGTAATATTTTAAAATATGTACAATATTGTTAACGATAACTGTAGATGACCATAACAGTTTTAGTTAAGGGCTCAACATTCAAAGCCAATGAAGCAGAACATACAAAAAAAATTATATTAGAAAAGTCATCAATACCAGTCTTCCCAAGCTGTCTATGATCCTGGCAAAAGCAACAAGAGCTGGAATATCAAAATAGTTGTCAAAGAAACGCCATCCTGAACACAAAAAAAAAAAAAAAACAAGGAGAAAAGCAAAATTAATTTAGAGATACCTGCAGTTCTTTTATTAATCCAAAAAAAAAAATAAAAATATTTGTTATAAATGTATGATAGAATTCCAATTATATTTTTCGGTACACATGTACATGTATTTGCAAAAAAAAAAAAAAAAAACATTCAAAACATTGAACAAAAATTGACCATATGCATTATTTCTTTTGTTTCTTTAAATCATAGCTTAAAAAGCTCAAAAATCAAATGCCTCAAAAGTACTAACAAACACTTACTGGTGTAAGGGCTGCGCAATCCACTGATGAAGGTCTCAAAGTCAGGGAATTTTCTCCCTTTACCATAAATTTTTTCAATCTCTGCAGATGACAACTTCTTTGAACCATGTGTAGCCCTATTACATAATAAAAAAAATTTTCTGTTTAGACTCCAAATTACTGTCTTCAAAAATTATAAAAAATGTAATATTATCTTCTTAAAAGCCCAGCATCTAACATTTATTTCATAAGTCACAAGATTAGTATAGGAAAAGAGGTGTGTGTGTGAAGTCCCAGTAAGGATGAGATAAAATCTCTTAGATCCTATGAACCACTAATGGGACGGTTTTTATGGTGCCCTTCTTTCATCCCCACCATAGCCGATAGTGCAGTGGCCATGGAGCTACCACGGGAGATATATCGGGAACTTGAGCCAAGACCTGAAAAATTTCCTTGGTCCTCACTGGAGATTGAACCAGGTACCTTCAGGTCGACAGTCGAGCGCTTTACCACACGACCAATGGCAACCTCAGGAAAAGAGGTTGCTGTCTCCAATGATAGGTTCAGTGGTGTAATAGAGTTTTAAAAAAATTCAAGCAAATTAAGCAATAGTGATTTATATAATGCTGTCTAACAGCCTAACTTAGAATACAGACCATTTTATTATTTTAATTTGATGATTAGAAAATTAGATAAAATTTATTTTTGATGATGATAATTTTTTTTAAATGATCTGTTGTTGGTGGCCCATACCCTACCATGGGTGAAAGGCAATAGACGTTCCTAAATGGCTGCCTCAGGCATATTCTAAAGATAAGGCGACTAGATAAATTCAGGAACGAAGATATCTGGCAGCTTGCAAACCAAGATCCCATAGACCTACAAGTGTCCAGGAGAAAATAGAGATGGATCAGCCACTCACTAAGGAAGCCTCAAGAAGACATCACAAAATTGGTTCTACAATGGAACTCCCAAGGCCAGAGAAAGGTCGGCCGCCAAAAGACCACTTAAAGAAGGTCTTGCAAGC
Organism: Bulinus truncatus; assembly: GCA_021962125.1. NCBI lineage: Eukaryota > Metazoa > Mollusca > Gastropoda > Planorbidae > Bulinus > Bulinus truncatus. The sequence goes on from JAGDYQ010000092.1 coordinate 928,998, forward strand.
AGGAAATGATAATCTGCAAACAGACATGGGGAGAATTGAAAAAGGCTTCCCAAAACAGAGTGTGCTGGTGAGTGGTTGCAGAGGCCCTTTGCTCCTTTGCAAGGAGTTCAAGGCATTAAGTCAGTTGTTTCACAGAAAAATTTTATTACAACAAGAGAAATATTATTTCTGGCCAGAAAATATACCAAAGTCCTTTGGGGATGGATAGGAGCATGTGACAGAAGAGGGTAGTATTATTAGCTGAAAGCCTTAAAATGTCACTGGCATGATATTTATCAACTGGTTCAACATTAAGCATGCATAAGAACACACATGTCAACAAGCTGAGATTACGTAGTATTTTTCATTTCTCCTGAGTCCAGAAAATATTTGCGTACTTTGTTTCACTTGATAAACACATGCTGCTTAATTTTCAGTGTTATTTAATTTAATTGTACTGTTTTTTTTTTCTTTTCTTCTTTTTGACTGTTCAGCTTGAAATCACTTACCTAAGAATAACACCATCATGTCCGAGCTTCAAAACATTTCCTTTATCAAAGTCAGCAATGAGGCCCTTGTATCTGAAATATTGCACAGATGGAAATGAATATCCAAAGAACATTTTTGTATTTCTCATTTAGAATAAAGAATTACTTCACTATACAGGTAGACACCAAAAATCTTGATCCATTAGTATTCCAGCATGAATGTCAGTAGCATCTTTTTTAGTTGCAGAACAATAAAATTTCATCTTCTTTTCATTTTGTGTTTTTTTTTCTTAAAAAGACTTTAAATGTGGTAATTTTCTATTAAATATAAACAGCATACATTCATTTCAATAATCCTGCTTATTAAAAAATTTGCCACACCTCAGGTCCTGAGGTCGCTGTTTTTATTTAATGTCATCCTGTACTTTAAAGTTGATTCTAGTAAATCAGTAATCATTATTTCTATCATAAAAAGTTTTTTTAAAAAGTAGATGAATTTATTTAATATTAAGTTTAACTACACTTACATCAAGTCTTTGTCCTCATGGAGATTATGAAATATTTCCACATCATATTTTTTCTCTTCGACCAAGTACTTACACACACCTTCATAAACCATCTGTAAATTGAAAGCAACACCAATTATTAGCAACAATATATTACAAATAATAAAATATGTAATTGGTAAAGATATATATCTCATATATATGAAGAAGCCTATCAAAGCTATTGTCAAAGTGTCCATAAGGAGCAAGAAGCTATACCACTAGCACTAGCTAAATGACTGTAATTCCGGACTTTACTTAAGTTTTAAGTCTGGAAATATATTAATTAAAGAAGACTTATTCACTCATTCTGATAACAAAAAAGATTTCACCATAGATTAATATCACATTGCAAGACATGATAAATTTTAAAGATGCATCTAAATAGTAACAAAACAAAAAAACAACAAATATTTTGAAATATGTCATGACCATGAAAGAATGTTTAAATTTAAAAGAAAAACATGTTTTCCTCATGGCCAAATGAAAAAATTGCATAGTAAAGATCTAGAAAAATTAACTTTAAACAATCTAACTCTGATCTCGACTCTAACCTAAGTCAGACTAAGTGAATAAAAATCTCAGTTGATATTTATGTTTTGTTTATTTTGTTATACTAAAGACTAAGTAACTCACTTATTAAACCTATTAAATAGGTTATTAAATAGACACTTACATTAAAAAAGGGAACTAACTTATATCTTGCTAAAGTGAAATCCATATCGAAGCCTAAAACATCATAGTCAGTAAAATTAATACATTTATTGGCCATTTTAATAATATGCGCAATAAATAATAAAGTAAACAGAAGCGAAGACGTTTACACAAATTGATAACAAAGGGCAAATCTTCAGAGAAAATGTTTAAAAATATCTACTTTCGAAAAGAAATATCGAAGTATTCTAAATTTGTTTTACATGTATATTCTTATTTAATAATAATTTGTAGACATTTTTTTTTATCTTATATATGCACAATGACGATGTAGATGCATTTTCAATTTTAGATATGTCTTTTTCGATTATTGTCATTTAAATATTTTCATGCATCAATTTCCTAAAATATACACCTACATGTATTTTATAATTTTATTAAGAGGAGACTTTTTTGCTTGCCTGTCACTACGACATGCACTAATGCCATGTAGCATACCTGGGAGGGGGTTAGGGGTCATTCTTTTATAATGTTACGCTTTATTTTACTTTTGATCAAAGCGTAACGCTTTTTTTTAAAATATTCTTTATCATTACTGGTCACCCCCCCACCCCCGGTAATAAGTGAACCCTCCACTATTTGACCGTCACACGCATACAAATCAACATACTTACATACATAAGCAATGACTGGTACTTGTATATAGGCCTACATAGGAAGGTATCAGCGACGAGTAAATAATCCACGCGTGACCATGCGTGTAGACTAAACACAGTTTCATGAGCGGAACCTGCAGTGATGGCACGTGTCTGACAGGGCAGGGCCGGGCTTGTCAAGGAATCCACTATTTTAATAGTTGACGATCATTTTTATTGAACGGGACCTACATCCAAGAGTTGTGTTGGCTACTGTTAAAGGTTGTTTTTTTTTTCCTCTTTAATTTACAGGTAAGAAAAATTCACCAGTTTTTTTTTTTAACATATTCGCGACAGTATAAGAAAGCCTAGAGAATGTTAAGTGATCCAAGCTTTCTCCCTTATTTGTTTATAACTGAGAAATGAGAATATAGTTCTTTTAGAAATTATAGATGCACTCAGTTAAATATGTTGTGGAAATACATTTAGACTTAGATATTATATTTTAACATTTTATATGATATGCATTTTTGTTTATCTATCTATATATCCATCTAATCTAATCTATCTATCTATCCATCCATTCAATTATCTCTCTGTTTGACTTAAACTATCAAATCAATTAATTAACCAACCAATCAGTCAATATAACGATTTGTCTGTCTCTATCTACCAACGCATCACCTAACTACATAACTGACAACCAGTATCACTTTCACTTGTCTGCCAGTCTGACAACCATCTCCACCTCTTCTCCCACCCCGGGCGGCAACACTATGAACCAGTGCCAGAGACAAGTGGCCGAAGAGTTGAGTCGAGAAATCAGGCAGTACGACCAAAGCCGTGATTTGCCGCTGAAAGCTGGACTCGTTATTGGCGCCTTTTCCGTGGCCACCAGCGCTGTAGGTAAGGAACCGAACTTCAGTCTGTTTTGCTACATGATTCAAATTAAAGTAGGCTACATTACGAGGTCTTGCTACATGACCTCCTAGGAATGAAATCCCCTTAGGGCTTAATAGCTCCACCCCCGACCCTCGGACCCCCCCCCTCCATCGACTGTTCGGTAGTGTTGTTTTAGTCCCAGGTCATATTTTAGTTTCAGTTTTTATTTCGTTTTTTCTGTAATAATTTCAGTTTTCGTCTAGTTTTAGTCTTGCTGCTAATTTTAGTTTTAGTTTTAGTTCTCGTTGACGAAAAGTCAACATTTTCGTCAACGAAGGTTTTAGTTTTAGTTTTCGTCAACGAAAACAACACTACTGTTCGGTTGTTTCATATTAACTTATGGAAACAACTGGACTCTTAAAGACTTGTCACCACCCCCCCTCACCCCCCCCCCCCGAAAGATTTTTGGGATGCCCCCACCCCTTCCCTTAATCACAGAGGACCTGTTCATTTATAAAAGAAATTATATCGGCCGGTTTCACATTGTTACAGATCTGAATTGTTTAACGGTCTGCCCAGACGCGAGAAATGACGATATGAGCATTCGTCAGCGCTTTGAGCTCAAATGAATTAAAAAGTTATGGCCCCTGACCAGAAGCTAGGACAGGGGTGGGCAAACGACGTTTTGAGTCGCGGCTCACTTCGGACTCATATATTTGACGGACGGACCGGACCAAGATCAGAATATGAATTCAATGTAAACGTAATAACATAAAAAAGCTAGTGCTGTGCTTCACTCTGAAAGGGAGGGGCGGGCCGGAAAAAAAAACTGTCCGGTTGGCCGGATTTGGTACGCGGGCCGTAGTTTGCCCATGGGTGTTATAGGGCTTTCAAATGTATCTTGGGTCAAGGGCCCAGAAGTACCCTTGTCTGATGCCCCACAAAAAACATGTAAGAAAATCTCCGATTATGACCAATGCGTTGGATATATTTGCACCAAACATTCTTACCCATTCGAAATATTTCCCTCCAGGTGTTTTGTCCAGCTTCGCTGTCCATGCCTTGTCCACCTACAGATCTGACGTCGATGCATTCTGGCTGACATGCACACCTGTAAGATTATGTATTATAAAAAAAATAATTGATGCAATGAATGATACATCCACACTAACAAACATTATCAACATGTTATACTAAACTAATCATGTCTTCAACAGACAAGTAACAATTATTATCATTCATACATTCATTTCTAACTGCATGTGAACATCTTATTTTATTTTAAACATATTCTGTTTTTTTTCAGTTTGTCTTTCCAGTTATAACTGGGATCGCTACCACCTACAGGAGGCAGTTTTCAAATGTAAGCAACATCGAATCTCACTTAGTATTTTAACATGTTAATAGCCAAAATTCTTACATCGAATCAGGATTTCCGCCAACTAATCTTAGACCCCCCCTGACTTAGACCTGCCAGCCAAATTTTTTTTTAAGTTTCGGCTGGCTGACATAATTTTTCGGCTGATAGCCGGCGCAGCCGAAATTGACCATAAATTGAGTAAATTGACATTTGCGGCTGATTTTCCTGCTGATTTTTGGCAGATTACGAAATATTTGGCTAAAATTCGGCTGACGCCTAGAAAATATTAAATTGATAAAACTTCAGCAATAAAACAATTTTACAATACTTGGGGAAAAGTTTTATTATTTAAAACAACAGAAATAAACAGTTGTAGGCCTATATGCTGTCCTACTAATACAGTACATGAATACATTCCACACATTCAGTTTCTGTCATTCAATACCTTAATAAGCACTTAAAATATCAATTTATAATTGTCATGAATAAAACAAACGCGATGTAGTTCATCAGCTTTCTTCAGAAACATGTTCACTGACTAACTGCGAATGCGATACATCAGCTTTAGACATGATGAATCCACGGGCCATTGCTGACTGTATTGCGTTCTCCAGAATTGTGGTTGCTTCTGACCGTGGAATCAATGATTTGAAATTTGGATCAAGCAGCTGATGCAGCTTAATGTGATCATTTACAGGAAATCGATGGTCAAGCTGGTTGAGAGTTGACAGCTTGATCATTCGTATTTTGTCATCATCATCATATTTTAAAGTCAAGTATAGACTGAATCATCATCAATGTTGAAATCCAACGCGTTTGACATGATGCCTTCACTGACTTATCATTGTGTCTATGACTATCATTGATGTCGTTAGTGCTGCTCTCAGAGGCATCCATTATTGATGCACTGATCTGATCATCTACAAGAAGCAATTCACAAGCTTAAGACATGCCTTCTTTCAGGGTCTTTATCATTTCTATATCCTCTGTGAATGCTGCATCGTCTTCTATAATTGCGGTCTTGAAATTCTCCATTTTAATTGATGCTATCGGTAGTATTAAGGTGCAATACGTGTGCTGTAAAGTGCTGATAAGAGTCAACCTTCAAAAGCTTTGAAGTCTTTATCATAATTGTAGCACCATCATGGCAGCTAGTATTTTGTGATCAACAGAAAAGCTTTTCAAGACAGAGCTGATATGGTCAGTAAGGTCATGTGCAATAAGATTAAGTATTGCGACAGTTATTGGCGAACGAAATACGGCGGCTAATGAGGCGCGCCGCATATTTTTCGGCGGATTTACGGCGGACGAAAATTCGGCGGCGTTGCCGGCGCTCGGCGCCGGCTGAGGGGTCTACCCTGACTAATCTCCACCAACTGGGACCCCCAAATTTTCTCACCCAACTATAGCTAACATGTATCAGACCTCCCCCCCCCCCCCCCAACAACCCCTACCCCTATCATTCTGCTTTAATCATGAATATAATTTGATGGATGAGTGCTATAGTGATGGGCCAAGTCGGTGGAGAATGTCAGAGGGGCACAAAGGGGAAGCACTACGGTGGTGTAAAAATGACAGGGCACAGTAAATATTACCTCCCCTAGAGCTTACTTGTTTTTTTTTTTAAGAAAGAAAACAATTTATTTTTTTACTTTGTGTTTTTTTTTCAACAGGTTGGGATTCACATTTGTCTTCTGTTGGCCACCCTCATTGTGGGGTGTGTAGGGTACGGCTTCTCCATTGAACCAGTTTATATGAAGATGGACAATTGCACGTGAGTAAGCGTGTACACGATTATTGCTATTTATCATTATTGTAATTATGATATTAGTATTTTGTTATTAGTATTATTATCATTATTATATTATGGTTATTATTATTATTGTTATTATTATTATAATTGTTATCATCATTATTATTGTTATTATTATTATTACTATAGTTATTATTACTACTATTGTTATTATTGTTATTATTATTATCATTATTATTATGGTTATTATTATTATGGTTATTATTATTATGGTTATTATTATTATTGTTATTATTACTATAATTATCATTATTATTGTTGTTATTATTATTGTTATTATTGTTGTTATTATTGTTATTATTACTACCATTGTTATTATTGTTGTTATTATTACTAGTATTTTGCTTGACGATACAACTTAGCAATAGCTGTTTTCTCCACTCCTTATAAATTTGAGTGTGTATAGCACGAGTCTAAGGCTGGCACAGTGTACACAATAAAAACAAACAAACAACAACCCAGCACCGTGACTGTGGACAACACCCTGTGTACTCCACCAGCAGGCCCGTAGCATGCGGGGGGGGGAGCGGCACCCCTGCGTTTTGTCTGGCCCCCTCTGCTTGTTTGCTCTACTTAGAAACACTTATTTCCTGCCGCCCCCCCCCTGGTATTGGCCTGGCCCCTGCTGAAGAATTTTCACCCTACGGGGCTGTTCACCAGTGACTATATGGCCGTTGATACATCATTTATCACTAACCATACCCGCAGGGCCAAGTGACATCCGTTCGGTTTGTATTCCCCCCACCCCTCCTTTTGTGATTGTCATGATAGCGTACTGTTACCCCCCCCCCCACACACACACACCCGTAGTTTAATTGATCCATTAAATCATTGAAACCGGCAGGTACGTCTACGTCTTAACACCTGTAAGGGCCCCCTCACAAAACATAAACGTTCGCTCTATCCCCCCACCCCACCCCCCAACCGACCGATGACCTATGAAAATCGTTAAGTGCAAATTATCCGTTTAAAAAAAAATAATTAAAAAGAGCCCTGTACTTTGGGGGGGGGGGGGTGCCGGGGATAGTTCCTGGGCACACCATGCGTAATACCCAAACATCCTGCAGTGCAGTGCAATTTATAATGAACAAAAATATTCTAAGGAAGGTGCTGTTTTTATTCATATCATAAAGATGTTTTTTTGTTTTTAAAACGGATACAGAATTAACATAAATAAATTAAAAAAAAAACAACAACGTGTACAAGCATTTATACCTGCGGCCCAACAAAACACACATCTTTCACTAGAAATATTATGTTCACTGCCTCTATTTTTTGTAAGGGGCCCCAGAATTTTCCCCGGAGTATCAGCCGACCATTATCTGCCTCTGTATTAAAACAAGGGAGATAGTAGTTCTTGAATAGTTTAGATTGAATCAGTTATATATACAGTCGATTCCGCTTAATTGGGACACATCGGGACCGAGGCTTTCTATCCCAATTAAGCGGCTGTCCCAATTAAACATACAAATTTACTATTAGCTTCTTGGTTTGGTTTCTTTGAGATTTGTCCCAAATAAGCGGCTGTCTCAATTAAGTGGTGTCCCAATTAAGCGGAATCCACTGTATATATTAAGTTTAAATTTGGTTGTTTTCTCCATCTGTTCGCTAGTGAGTTTACAAGAGAGAGTTACCACGGAAATGATTGTCGTAAAGAGTCCTTAGTTTTGATTTATTTGGCAGCAGGCGGAGTGACCATTGGTCTCAATATATGTGGCTTGATTGCTTCACTCGTTGCGTGCTACATTGCTCTGGTAAGTCATAGACTAGACTTTGGCAGGTCATAGACTAGACTGGTAGATCATAGACTAGACTTTGGTAGGTCATAGACTAGACTTTGGTAGGTCATAGTCTAGACTTTGGTAGGTCATAGTCTAGACTTTGGTAGGTCATAGACTTGACTTTGGTAGATCATAGTCTAGACTTTGGTAGGTCATAGACTTGACTTTGGTAGGTCATAGTCTAGACTTTCGTAGGTCATACACTAGACTTTGGTAGGTCATACACTAGACTTTAACAGGTCATACACTAGACTTTGGTAGGTCATAGACTAAACTTTGGTAAGTCAAAAACACTGGGCCGGTTTGATCACTAGGGGAGGAGGAGCACGAAAAGATACGTAAAAAATGTAAAAATGGTAATATTTAAAAATTGCCCATAAACACTGTAGTGGGATATGTCTCACCTTTTGGTTGTGGAGTGGTTTCCAGAAGAGTCGCTACATTATTTCCTATCCATTCCTTAATCTTGGCAATCCAGTTTCTTCTAGGACGGACTCTCTCAATCATGCTCCTTTCAAGATACTTATCATTATGACGTAAAACGTGACAAAATTATGGCCGCCAGTAATGGTTTCTCAGGCCCCATTAGGCTGTTAACCCTTTCTGTGGCAAAAGTGTTAAATCTTGTGTGCGCAGGGCCGAGAAAGTTTCTGGGTGTCGGGCCCACGAAAGTCTATGCCCCCCCCCCCCTTTTTCCCAATGACGAGATTCCACAAATGTATGATTAGGCTACATCACAGTAAAATCTCGACTCATCGATTCGCGATGTCCGGCCTAAACTCTATCCGGCCTAGCCAATAGTATTTATCCATAATAACGTCAATAGTATAGTCTAAGTAATAATGCATATGTTTACTAGTATATTATTTTTAGATTTACGACCGACCCGACGTTAGGCGCTGCACAACAAAACATTAGATTTTGATAAACGTTAGATTTAGAAATGTATTATAGATTAAAGAGCATTCAAAAGAGGAATAAAACAAGAAATAAATAAAAACAGAGTTTTAAAACTAACCGTTTTCTAATATATATATATATATATATTAAATTTTGCAATAGATTTTAATCTTACCATGTGTTTAATGTACGTGCCAACACATATCTCGATCTGAAACATGCAGTAGTATTAATGCAAGGGAAGTAGCCCATTTATTTAGTGTCGCTCTTCATAGTTAAACACGGTTGTATCCCTTATTTAGTATGATGATGATGATGGAAATTTTTTTGACTCATGTTTGTTAACAATAAAAAAAATAATCAATTGCAAAAAATAATTATTGAATCATGCATTGTTACGGAGAAGATAATGTATGCGAAATTTAAAGAAAATATTTCACTAAAGAATGCCTCAAAAAATCGATTACAAAGTTTCGAGTGGAGAAAACGGTTAGAAAATTATGAATTAACAAGGATTCGTGTGAGTGAAACTATGAATTTTATGAACCAATCGAATTGCTTTGCTAGATCAGATGAGACTGGTCAAATCCATTATAACCGGATGTGCCATTTTAAATCTTAGAAAATATTTGATAAGATTAGCTTGATGAATGAGCGATCTTAAAACACCTACCATGAGCGGTAGAAACACGTGAGTTGACAATTATTGGACACGTTAATTACTTCTGACCATTTTTTCGTCTCCAGCGACGACGGGCTCAGCGGCTCCTTGAGAACCGGAACCAGGAGCTGGTCAACGCAGAACGCGCCAATGAATCCAAGAAGCACTCACCTATATACAAAGTGGACGGACACAGCTCGTCGTCATCCGACCCAAACAAAAAGAAAGACGATGCCATAGTTTTGCTCAATTCCTTTGATATTTAGCTTACTATAGGACTCTAACTATATATCCCTAACTATAGGTCCCTAACTATAGGTCCCTAACTATATTTCGCTAATTATATGTCCCTAAATATATGTCCCTCACTATATGTCCCTAACTATATGTCGCTAACTATAGGTCCCTAACTATATGTCCTTAACTATAGGTCCCTAACTATATGTCCCTAACTATAGGTCCCTAACCATAGGTCCCTAACTATATGTCCCTAACTATAGGTCCCTAACTATAGGTCCCTAACTATAGGTCCCTAACTATATGTCCCTAACTATATGTCGCTAACTAAAGGTCCCTAACTATATGTCCCTAACTATAGGTCCCTAACTATAGGTCCCTAACTATAGGTCCCTACCTATATATCCCTAACTATAGGTCCCTAACTATATGTCCCTAACTATATGTCCCTAACTATATGTCCCTAACATTATGTCCCTAACTATATGTCCCTAACTATATGTCCCTAACTATAGGTCCCTAGCTATAGGTCCCTAACTATAGGTCCCTGATTGTATACTTGTGTATATAGAAATATAGTTTACAAAAATTGTTGTGAAAAGGATGTGAATCGAGAGGCCATGTAGGCCGAAATAAATATTTTTTTTTTAATAAACTGCGTTCATATTTACACATGAATTCAAGTGTCTTTTTTTAACAATATCACCTGCAATTAGAATGAGAAGTTTAAAAAGGAAAAAGTGGTTATCATAAATAATATCCTCTGTTAAGTAAAGTTCCCCTAGCCCTGACGGGCCATCGGGGCAGATGATGTGTAGGATTCATCTGTTTCTATAACCTCGGCATATGAAGGATTTGTGTGGTTAGCACAACGCCCAGCCGCCTTTACTTCCCCAACTTAAGTCAGGTACACATTTAAAGCTGGGAGGACTTGTGGGACCTTAGCCTCCAACATACTTGTTTCAAAATTCTAAATTAATGCCTTAAATTACCTCTTTTTATTAAATTATTCGAAATATTCAAAATGTGTATAAAATATGGTTATATGCTTTTTAAATTAGTTATGTTAAACATCAACTATTCAAAAAATGTATGGTGTTTTTATTGTTTATAATTTTATTTGAGATTGATATAGCATTAGTCAGCTATCAAAACAAAAAAAAACAAAAAAATAGAATTGTTTAATTATATTTAAGTCCTCCATTGAACACAAGAATTAGAAAAAAATATTTTATCACAAAAAGAAAAAGCAGAAAACTTCAACTACAGTCCCACAGTTTACGATCGAGTGATTTGGTTTACGAGTGATTTGGTTTACGAGTGATTTGGTTTACGAGTGATTTGATTTACGAGTGATTTGGTTTACGAGTGATCTGGTTTACGAGTGATCTGGTTTACGAGTGATTTGGTTTACGAGTGATTTGGTTCACGAGTGATCTGGTTTACGAGTGATTTGGTTTACGAGTGATTTGGTTTACGAGTGATTTGGTTTACAAGTGTTTGGCAAAACAAGCACATTTTTATTTGAACACAATTTTCCTAGCGAGAAAATTAGCCACCAGGAACACTGGGCATCCTTTGACTTCTGTTCCCTGGCATCTCATCATACGAAACATTTCATCATTGCAACATTTCACCATACGAAACATTTCATCATTGCAACATTTCATCATACGAAACATTTCATCATTGCAACATTTCATCATTATAACATTTCATCATTGCAACATTTCATCATTATAAAATTTCATCATTGCAACATTTCATCATTATAACATTTTATCATTGCAGTTACCTAACCCTAAACCCTAACCCTATAATGATGAAATGTTGCAATGATGAAATGTTGCAATGATGAAATGTCTCGTATGATGAGGTTCTGGTCACCCAAATACACATACACACAAAGAATATATATATATATATATATATATATATATATATATATATATATATATATATATATGTATATATATATATATATATCAAAATACGTTTTTATTAATAATTAACTCATAAGTTTTTCGACCCGGCATGGTGCTTTCATGACCCGGTACAAGGTCACGGTCAGGGCAAGTATTCAATCTAAAACTGGGCGCATGTGCGAACACAGCTCACAAAGCTTGCAAATACAAATTATAAATAACTGAGCGCATTGCCGAAACCAGCAAAAAATGCTAGGGGGGGGGGCCTCACATATAGAAAAAAAGACAGTTTGACAGTCTTTTTAGTAACTTTATATAGTAAAATATGTATTGATGATTTGGTCTGGGGGGGGGGGGCCCGGGCTGAGCTGGCCGATAAACGTTTGAAAATATTATTATCAGCACGGGCGGCCCGTGACGGCCCTGCCCTGCCCAGGGGGCCCGAAATTTTTGTCGGTGGGCCTGGTTCCAACACACCCTGCCAGGAGTGATATGGGCAAAGATGATGAAGAAAATGATCTGAAGGTGAGTTGCAGGAAATGCATGGGGCCGGCCCTGAAATCTTAATGCGGCTACATGAAAAGTTTGCCTAAAAAAAGACACGTGACTACCACCATTTTGAGACTTGCAGGGGGGGGGGGTTAAAGGTCACTTTCTGTACATCCACTCATTCTTGTTTTTTTTTCTTTTCTATTCCTCCCCAGTTGTCCACCCTGGCTCAAATTCAGGTCAAGGGAGAGAGAGAGAGAGAGAGAGAGAGAGAGAGAGAGATCTGCAAGATTTAGGCCAAGCACGTTGTTGTCACAAGTGACGGTATTTCTGAAATCAGTCATCCGTAACATCTCGTATCCCATTGGCCCAAAACAAAAAAAGGACAGAGGAGTCGCTGTGGAGGGGAAGGGCCACGGTAGGGAGAGAGAGAGAATGTCTGTGTGACTGTGACTTTGACATTGAACGGTGGTCTATTCAGTCAGTGTGATATCTTCCAACGCTCAACGCTTACCACGCTTTTTGTTTTTGTTGCGGAAAGGGGTTGAAAACTGTGTACACACCGCAAGTCAAACGAGAAAGTCACCGGGCTCTAGGATGGATTGAAAATAAAGCCCAAGCTGTAGTTTGTTTTGTGTGGAATATAACTAAATTCGTGTGTGTTTCAATTTAAAGGTTTTGTTGGTGTCAATTATTTGAAGATTTCTATCTATACAAAGTTCAGGTAATTTTATTTTCACGCCATTGCTTTAAAAAGTTTTTCAAAGTATGTCAGCATATTTTCTGAATTCTCAAAACTATTTTTGATCTATGTATACATACCAGGTCACATAAGCCCTATATACAGTACATCGTCTTCTGCATTGTTTCAATTATTTATTTCTAATTATATTATTTATTTTATTCTTAAACATTATATTCTTGCCGTGAACTTAATTTTCAATTAGTAATATTATTGAAAACGTCTATTTTTGCGTGATTTGAGAATTTTTTTTTACCAACATGAGAACATTTAACCAAAATGTAAATGTACAATTATTGCAGGTAACATTAAGTTGTATTGAAAATCAAAATAATAAAAAAACTTTAGTAACACTAACTTACAGTGAAAATATATCAAAAGTTTGTACGTAAATTGGGCTATTTATCAAACCTTGTTTTTTCAACCGTTCTATTGATAATAATTTATATCACTATAAACATAAATTAAAACTGAATTTAGCGCACTGAAGGGATTTCACGATTAAATAATCCATTGAAAACGGAGCGCGCTCCAATAATTTCCTTACTTTCGTTTTTCTCAAGGATTATCCACAGATTAGATATTTTTTTACCGATTATTAGTAAACAAAAATTAAATGGAATGCAAAGCTTAAATATACGGTATATTCTAAACTTTTGAAAAGTGATTCAAAACTTGATATATTTTTGGGCATGGCCGTACTTGTGTTTTCGGAAGCCTTAGGGCCAGCCATGGGCAAGCTATGACCTGCGATCCCCAAATCTGGCCCGCCGAACTATTTTTCATCCGGTCCACCGCTCGATTCAGAGAGAAGTACATCTCTAGCTTTACATGTTAGTTCGTTTACATTTAATTTACACAAGTTCATGTCAACACTACATGCATCTGCTCTTGGTCCGGCCAGCCCCGTAGCGTGAAAATTCTACAGCAGGGGCCAGGTTATAGCGGGGGGGGGGCAGGAAATAAATGTTACTAAGTAGAGCAAACAAGCAGAGGGGGCCAGACAAAAGTAAAGGGGGGCCCGGCTACGAGCTTGGGTCCGGCCCGCCGGTCAAATTTACGAAATCAATGTGCCCCACCCCCATACTTCGTACTGTTTGCCCATCCCTTTCTTAGGTGGGACCACTCTAATGGCCTCATGACAAGTGCCCAGATTGTCCTCCCTTGTGGCGAGCCTGTCCTCCATGTAGATATTGTAGTATGTAGGCCTGTCATAATGGAAATCTCGCCTGTACAGTTTATTTAAATTAAGTAAACCCGCGAGTGGCAAGATTCAGACAATTGGTAGTTTTAAATGACCACACATTAAACGTACTTTTTTTTTAGATTATGGTCAATGTTAGCATTGGGGGCAGCAGGGTCTAGTTAGCATTTGGGGCAGCAGGGTCTAGTTAGCATTTGGGGCAGCAGGGTCTAGTTAGCATTGGGGGCAGCAGGGTCTAGTTAGCATTGGGGGCAGCGGGGTCTAGTTAGCGTTGGGGGGCAGCAGGGTCTAGTTAGCATTGGGGGCAGCAGGGTCTAGTTAGCATTGGAGGCAGCAGGGTCTAGTTAGCATTGGGGGCAGCAGGGTCTAGTTAGCATTGGGAACAGCCTCCTCGTTTTCTTATTTTCATAAAACGGCCATGATGTTAGCTAGTAGTCGCTTGCCCCTCTTTGGCTAAAAGTAGAATAATTGCGGATTAATCAAATTTCAGCCATATCCTTTTAGTTCTATTCTATAATTGTCCCTTACCAGCAGTTAATCATAACATCTTCCCTTGACAGACCATGTCTCATCCCAAACTCACTGCCGGTGTCGAGGGCATGACCCTGACGAAGATTGCCGACGATCAACACCGAGAGATTAAAAAGTACGACAGGAACCGAGACATTGAGATCGTACTGGGTGTGGCCATCGCCATTGTGTCCTCCCTGGCTGCTGTTGCAGGTAAGACTGAACATTTTTTTATTTTGTGGTTTTGGTTTTATTTTGGAGAGTAATAATACATGTATAGCAAATCACCCCCCCCCCCCCTTTTCCAAGTGTTACCATGGTTATTGCATTCACGGCTATAGTCAGAACAGCCAACAACAAAATGAGGATTGCTGTTACATACTAATAGAAACTTTTCTATTTTGGGCTGTACAGTGCGTGGAGGGTAGGGCTGTCGACTGCTGTACCACTCCTCTCCATTTTTCCCGATCCATCATCCATGGCCGTCTTCCTCCATTCTCACTCCCTGGGTCATCTCCATTTTTCCAGTTCCACCATCCATGAGCATCTGCCACAACTTTCTCACTCCCTGGGCCGAATGTGAGGTCTTTCTGGACCTCATCTCTACATCTGCTTCTAGGTCTTCCTTTTTTCATGAGCCGTTGCCATGTATATTGAGGCGCTGCCTTGTGTATTGAGGCGTTGCCTTATGTATTGTACTGGCATCTATATTCTCCTCCATTCTGTGACCAAAACACCTCAATCTTTTCATTTAACAAAACCGCCGAGAAAAAAATCCGGGCACCGGTGCAATAATGTGTGCGCCCCCATTTTTTTTTACAAAACTAATTACACAAGTTGGCAATTGAATGTGTCTATTATGCTGCATCTCTATCAAAGTAGATATAATACATTTACGTTTGTAGAAAAGTGTGGGCTCATAAAAGCCCCCGACGAGCAGTGGTTAGAAAGGTCCTAAAAGTGTAGCCAGATTGGGCATTTTCATTGGAATTGGGCGTGATTTGGGTTGTTTTTAAGGCTTACGTAATGAAAATAGACCATTATATAATCATCATCGTCATTGCCCGTCACTCCTATCGGGGTATGGGCCACCAACTAAAGTTCTCCAGCGACTTCTGTCCTGAGCCATTCTCTCCAGCTGCTTCCAGCTGAACCCATCCTGGTGATGTCCACTTCAAATTCTCGCCTCCAGGTGTTTCTAGGCCGACCTCTCTTTCTTTTTCCTTGAGGATTCCAACTCAATGCTTGCCTAGTGATGTTGCTTGCCGGCTTTCGTAATGTGTGGCCTATCCATCCCCACCTTCTCTTCCTGATCTCCTCTTCTATTGAAGCTTGGCCGGTTCGTTCTAAGAGGCTGGCATTGGTGATGGTGTCAGGCCATCGTATTTGGAGAACTTTCCTAAGGCAGCTGTTGATAAAGGCCTGGACTCTCTTAGTGGTGGTCTTCGTACTCCTCCAGGTCTCAGCTCCATATAATAGGACTGACTTTACATTGGTATTGAACAGGCGAATTTTGGTGTTCAGAGACAGCTCTTTGGAATTCCAGATGTTCTTGAGCTGGATAAAGGCGGCTCTTGCTTTTCCGATCCTTGCTTTGACATCTGCATCTGTTCCACCCTGCTGATCTATGATGCTACCCAGATAAGTAAAGGACTCTACTTCCTCCAGTTTACTTCCGTTTAGGGTGACTGCATTCGTGCTGGTGGAGTTAATTTTCAGGATCTTGGTTTTAGATGTGTGTATGCTAAGGCCGACCTCCTTTGCAGCGGCATTCACAAGATTTGTTTTCTCTTGCATCTGTTGATAGCTATGTGTAAGGAGAGCAAGGTCATCTGCAAAGTCCAGGTCGTCCAGCTGTTTTAGCAAAGTCCATTGGATTCCATTTCTTCTTTCCCTGGTGGATTTCTTCATAATACAGTCTATAGCCAGTAGGAAAAGGAATGGGGAAAGCAAGCATCCTTGTCTGACTCCTGTTCGTACCTGGAAGCTGTCTGTTAGCTGCCCTCCATGGATAACTCTGCAGGACATACCCTCATATGATTTCTCGATCAGTTTAACTATTTTTAAGGGGACACCATAATGTCGAAGAAGTTTCCAGGGGATTTCTCGATCTACACTGTCGAACGCTTTCTCAAAGTCAATAAAGTTGATGTATAGCGGCGAGTTCCACTCCAGGGACTGCTCAACTATGATGCGGAGCGTTGCGATCTGGTCTGTGCATGACCTGTTTTGACGGAAACCTGCCTGTTCGTCTCTCAGCTGTGGGTCAACTGTGTCTTTTATCCTCTCCAAAAGGACTCGGTTGAAGACTTTGCCTGGCACTGATAGCAATGTGATGCCCCTGTAGTTGTTGCAGTCGCTAAGGTCACCTTTCTTGGGAAGCTTGATGAGATATCCTTCCTTCCAGTTTGTTGGTACGTCTTCTTCCTCCCATATCCTTTCAAAGAGTGGGTACAACATCTCCACTGTCGTATTGAGGTCTGCCTTTAGTGCCTCTGCTGGGATGTCATCTGGTCCAGCTGCTTTCCCATTTTTTATCAGAGTGATGGCTTTTCTGATCTCATCTTTGGTTGGCTTGTCACAGTTGATTGGCAGATCTGCTATGGCTGGTTCAATGACAGGGGGGTTCAGTGGTGCTGGTCTGTTCAGGAGTTCCTCAAAGTGCTCAGCCCATCTATTCAACTGCTGATCTAAATCATTAATAGCTTTCCCTTGCTTGTCTTTGACAGGTCTTTCTGGTTTTTTGGTCTTCCCTGAAAGTCTCTTTGTTATGTCATATAACATTTTCATGTTTCCACTGTAAGCTGCCTGTTCTGCTTCAGCTGCCAATCTTTCCACATAGTCTTTCTTGTCCTTCCTAATACTTCTTTTCACTTTGTTGTGTGCTTCCATGTATTCTTCTTGCGCTTTGCCTTTAGCTGATCTAGTTTTACTGTTGTTGACTGTTGCTTTCTTCTTCCTCCTGTCCTCCATCTTATTCAGGGTATCAGTTGTGATCCACGCTTTTTGATAGGTGTTTCATTGGCCCCAGTACCTCTTGGCATGCTGATCTTAATGACTCTTTCACTTTCTGCCACTCATTTGATACACTGTACTCCTCTTCAACCAGTTCATGGAGCACTTCATATTTGTTCTTCAGCACCAAATTGAACTGTTCTTTTATCTTAGGATCTTTCAGAAGGTTAATGTTGTACTTTACTCTTCTGTCTGCCGTGCTTGTCTCATATCTCTTCAGCTTCAGTTTCAATTTCGCTACAACCAGATGGTGATCAGACGCTACATCCGCCCCTCTTCTCACTATTACATCTTGTAGGGATCTTCTAAATTTCCTGTTAATGCAAAAATGGTCTATCTGATTCTCTGTCACTTTATCCTGGGATATCCATGTATTCTTGTGGATTCTTTTATGGGGAAATATGCTCCCTCCAATGACCATGTTATTGAGTGCACATAGGTCTGCAAATCTCTCCCCATTCTCGTTCATCGTTCCCAGAGCATGTGTGCCCATGACTTGTTCATAACCTGTGTTTTCGGACCCAATCTTTGCATTGAAATCTCCCATGAGGATGGTTACATCTTTTCCAGGGAAGGTCTCAAGTATCTTCTGTATTCTGCTGTAGAACTGGTCTTTGTCGTCTTCATCACCGTCATTTGTTGGTGCATAACACTGGACTATATTAGTTTTGATCTTCTTGGAACGGAAGGAGGCAGTAATGATCCTCGGACCGTGTGCTTCCCATCCAATCAGTGCCCCCTGTGCTTTCTTAGACAGCATGAGGCCAACTCCCTGTGTGTGTGGTGCATCATTCTCTTCGTGTCCGGAGTACAGCAGCATCTCCCCTGATAACAGTCGTCTCTGTCCAGCTTGTGTCCACCTTGTCTCGCTAATGCCTAAAATGGTCAGTTTGTTTCTCTCCATCTCTGCTGCTATCTGAGCCAACTTTCCTGACTCATACATGGTCCTGACATTCCATGTGCCGATAGTGGTTTTCCTGGTTGTCAGAAGGGTAGTCGGCTTTGTGGCTTCCTTTCGGCTTTCACCACAACTAAGCTTCATGAGTCTTCGTGGTGAAGAACATTCTTCTCCCAGGACTGAAATATCTGTTTTTTCTTTAGTTCGTGTTTCTGTAGCGAAGGGTTTTTTAACAGGGTGGGGTTGCTAGCCGCACGCCCAACCCCCCTCCTTTTTCAGCCGGGCTTGGGACCGTCCTTGGCGGAGTTCATTATATAATGCATGAGTTGAATACTGTTTACATGTCACATTTAATCGCGGTTGATGATACATTTTTTTTTAAAACTGATTAATCTTTATTTACAAACTGTATTTTTTAAACACAGAAGTGAACCAATTATGTGCCAACCAAATGCAAATAATATACATGCATAAAATTATAAGGTATAAATATATCATTATTATCAGAAGCAATACTTTAATAAAATTTGCATTTCTCTGAGTGCGTTATATATATACATACATTTGTGAAAACATTTTACTTTTTCTAAAGTAACCTATAAACATGTATGTTTTTTTTATCACTTTTGGCCTATTCTAAGACTGCTCGAAATAAACAAAAGTCATTTAGAGTTTTTGTACAAGTGCCCATAGCAGGGCCGCTGTATCATATGGGAAATGTGCCTAGGGCCTACGGACTTTTCAAGGGCCTACGAAAGCCAGAATGGCAAATAAGTGCCGGTGCATTCTTGAAAAATTATTAAAAAATGAAATTGGGGAGGGCCTACGACTTTGAAAGTGCCTAGGGCCTACGATAACCTTAAAACGGCCCTGGCCCGTAGGGCAACTTTGCACTGTCGCCCTGGTTTTTTTCCTTCTATGGGGCGGCCCTGGTGGCAGTTGAAATGTACGCGTGCCCAATACTTCTTCATGTGACGCCCCTGTTATATTAATCACCCACCTCTTTAATCACTTCAGGTATCATCGCAGTCTACGCTGGTGGGTTTTTGGAGACTTACCGTAAAGATGTGAGCTCTGTGTGGCTGACAGTTGTACCGGTACGTCATATAAAGTTTTCTTTCGACAATATATCTTTTTTTATCGTACGGTAGATCTCTTTTTATGCATACATGTATATAATGAAAAAGAAAAATAATTACAGCTTTGCTTTACTTTTTTTTTTTTGTAGTTTTGTTTTCCTGTCATCACTGGAGTGGGCGTGGCCTACAGACGACAGATGTCAAGTGTAAGTTGAAATGTCAAACTAAGATGTCATGTCTATACTATGAGATTTAGTTATTTTCGATTCTTAATGATCCCATTACTTAAAAAGCCCAAGTATTAATGAGAAAGCCCAAGTATTACTGAAATAGCCACAGTATTGCTGAAATAGCCCAAGTATTGCTGAAATAGCCCAAGTATTGCTGAAATAGCCCAAGTATTGCTGAAATAGCCCAAGTATTGCTGAAATAGCCCAAGTATTGCTGAAATAGCCCAAGTATTGCTGAAATAGCCCAAGTATTGCTGAAATAGCCCAAGTATTGCTGAAATAGCCCAAGTATTGCTGAAATAGCCCAAGTATTGCTGAAATAGCCCAAGTATTGCTGAAATAGCCCAAGTATTGCTGAAATAGCCCAAGTATTGCTGAAATAGCCCAAGTATTGCTGAAATAGCCCAAGTATTGCTGAAATAGCCCAAGTATTGCTGAAATAGCCCAAGTATTGCTGAAATAGCCCAAGTATTGCTGAAATAGCCCAAGTATTGCTGAAATAGCCCAAGTATTGCAGAAATAGCCCAAGTATTGCAGAAATAGCCCAAGTATTGCTGAAATAGCCCAAGTATTGCTGAAATAGCCCAAGTATTGCTGAAATAGCCCAAGTATTGCTGAAATAGCCCAAGTATTGCTGAAATAGCCCAAGCATTGCTGAAATAGCCCAAGCATTGCTGAAATAGCCCAAGCATTGCTGAAATAGCCCAAGCATTGCTGAAATAGCCCAAGCATTGCTGAAATAGCCCAAGCATTGCTGAAATAGCCCAAGCATTGCTGAAATAGCCCAAGCATTGCTGAAATAGCCCAAGCATTGCTGAAATAGCCCAAGCATTGCTGAAATAGCCCAAGCATTGCTGAAATAGCCCAAGCATTGCTGAAATAGCCCAAGCATTGCTGAAATAGCCCAAGCATTGCTGAAATAGCCCAAGCATTGCTGAAATAGCCCAAGCATTGCTGAAATAGCCCAAGCATTGCTGAAATAGCCCAAGCATTGCTGAAATAGCCCAAGCATTGCTGAAATAGCCCAAGCATTGCTGAAATAGCCCAAGCATTGCTGAAATAGCCCAAGCATTGCTGAAATAGCCCAAGCATTGCTGAAATAGCCCAAGCATTGCTGAAATAGCCCAAGCATTGCTGAAATAGCCCAAGCATTACTTAAATAGCCCAAGCATTACTTAAACAGCCCAAGTATTACTTAAATTTGTGTATGTAACATATGGTGGCTCCCAACATTCAAAAATGTTCACCACTTAGTTGCAAATCACATATATGAACAAACAGGTCCGGCCTTAGGCCGATTTTGACCGATTGCTCCAAATTGGGCCCCGCGCCTGGCAGGGGCCGCGCAATTTACATTAAGCATATCACAATCAGTCATGGGTCTTGTCACAGGCTTTTAAAGATTTGAAGAGGGGCCTAGCAATGATCCGTTAAATTGAGCCCCGCAATTCGTAATGCCGGCCCTGTGTACAAACATAAGACAGCCGTCTTAAGGTTTACAGGAAATGTATCGTGTTCTTTTTCTTTTCTTTTTCTATTTTTTATTAGGTTGGAGTTCATTTTGTTCTCCTGTTGGCCACGATGTTAGCTGGTTGTATAGGTTATGGTTTCGCCATTGAGCCTGTGTTCATAAACCGATTCAACTGCACGTAGGTTACTTCCCTTTTTTTAAACTTATACGTGAAAAATTTAAGTCGATGGCTTTGTTAAACAATTTGGGTGACCCCTATGGTTAAATTTTTGAAAAGGGGGCGGGGGGGGCAGGGGTGTCTCTTAATATCATTACTCCTTTCATGAACACCATAAATCTCGGGGGGAGGGGGGGAGGCTCCAAACCGCCTCAATCTGTTCATTTTACACAACCGCGACGAGCAGTGGTTAGAAAGGTTCCCAAAAGTGTAGCCAGACTGGGCCATTTTCATTGGAATTGGGCGTGATTTGGGCTGTTTTTAAGGCTTACGTAATTAAAATAGACCATAATATAATGCAGGAGTTGAATACTGTTTACATTTCACATTTAATCGCAGCTGATAAAACTTTTAACTGATTAATCTTTATTTACATACTGTATTTTTTTAACAAAGAAATAAACCAATTCTGCGCCAATAACGATACCATAATTGTTGTTTGATTTTCAATGCATTCTGATGCTCTGAAATTAATTCATTAACCTAGTAGATGCAATTAATATGCGCGTATACATAATAATAATAAGGTATGCTTATATTCAACAGGAAGGTAGACAACTCACACGGAGAGTGTCACAGAGAAACCATTGTCCATCTGTGGATTTCTGCAGGAGGCGTGGCTATCGGCTTCAGTGCTCTTGGAGTCATCCTGACTTTGTTAGCATGCTCCTTTGCAGTTGTAAGTATTTGAACTTTTTTGTATTAAATCTAACAATAATGGTGCGTTTTTATGGTGCCCTTCTTTCAACTCCACCATAGCCAGATAGTGCAAAATGACCTTTGAGGCACCACGGGAGATGTAGCAGGGATTTAAGCCTAGACCTGAAAGATCCATCGGTCCTCACCGAAGATCAAACTAGGGACCATCATGTCGACAGTCGAGCGCTTTACCACACGACCATCCGCCCCCCCATGCCCCCCATAAGTAGAGGTGCAAAATCCCATTTCCAATACGCAGTGGCTTCGAATACGACCGGGTGTGTTTCGTTTTTTTTTTCCGTGACACGAGCAGCAAACTTTGATAGAACTCTTATGATTTAAAGTTATTTTCATTTCGCGGGAACGAGTAATTTTGTCTACTTAAGCATTAAAATTGCAACTTTGCTTGTGTGTCCTCCTGGCACAGTGGTGAAACCGTTTGGTCTGTGACTCATTTTTATGCTGACTATATCCAGGTTCGATTCCTCTCAGAAACATAACTTTTTTTTTTGTGGTTTTTTTTTCAGAATGTATCTTTTTAGTTGTTTTAATGAAAATTAACTAACTAGATATCTTTGACATTTTTTTTTAATTGAAATAATTTATATTTTAGGATGTTGTAAAAAAAAGAAACAACTAATTAGGTTTTTTTTAACTATTTCATAACTTAAAAAATTTTTTTTGAAAATATGTATCAAAGCTGAACACAGAGGCGTAACAATTTTAAGGGAGGGGGGGTCCAAAATCGAAAGTCCCGCCGGGCTCCAGCTTGAGGGAGACCCCAAAATTATTTTTTACATTAAATATTAAGTACATAATCTCATGTCATGGTATCGAATGTCAAAATGCAAGGCCCCCAAATCCTAGGTTCGGCAATGGCTTTACAATAGTTTATCTTCCTGCAAAGGCTTTGCAGTGTATAGCTAGTCATAAGGCTAAATATTACATAACTTTTCCTTACCATCATTTTTGCGTCACACTTTAAAAAATTCAGAGACGCCTACATATTTCAAATTTACTAAATAATAATAAGATTAAGAAACGAAAATAAAGGGGATGGGGAAGCATTTATATCCGAGAATCGAACCAAATACTGACGGAGACGAACGAGTATTAGCTTTCTGGGGGGGGGGGTACGATAGATACTAATTTAGCGCATAATTTTTTGTTTTATTCGTCCGACTTTATTAGGCTTGGGCAGACCCGAAAACCCTTAGTCTTAGACATATATCCTGACAACTAAAATATACAATTCAAAGCCGTATTTATTTTTAAAAAAATATTATAAAAATATCTCCGATTATTAACAGCAAATGACTTTATTTATTAGGCTTGGACAGACCCGAAAAAAATTAAAGCCAAATATAAAAATATCTCCGATTATTAACAGCAAATGGCGTCATCAAAGTCTGCCGTAAATACGAGTTCTCATTCATTCTGTCTACTGACGTCATCAAAGTTTGCTGGTCGTGTCTCGGAAAAAAAAAATACGAAACACACCCGGTCGTATTCGAAGCCACTGCCTTTCCAATAAATAATTTCATCATTCTGAGTGATTGTCGTATGGGCTCCAACACGCTGATTTGCCTGGTTAGGGTAGGGAATGGCCAACTAATGCTACATTTTTTTCAAGGATTTCTCTGCCATACACAAATATAAAGATAAAATGGGATGTCATAGCTGTCGTGTCTCTGCAGGAGGATTAAATTACTCCTTCGATTATTGTGGGGTTGTTACATCAAATTATCTTCGAATGTTATTCTCAGCCTGACATTAACAGTCACCATTTGTTAAATTAACATTTATTAACACGACATAAAATAATAATCATTAAGTTAAATCCGTATACGAAAACATTCCATATCATAACTTCCATAATACTTCACCACCAACTATCTACAGAAAAACCATCTTACTATCTCAACTGTTAATACCACACTAACTGTTAATACCACACTGTTCCTTTCTATAACTTCTTCACCCCTGGTCAGCATTTTCACTAGCCCTCATTTTCTTCACCACTGGCACACTTTTTCATACCGAATAACAACTCACAACAAGCACTTGACCAAAGGTTATAACAGAGTTATGACAATAGCCTAATATAATTTTTAAACTCCTTTTTATAGTTCCACTGGGTCATTCATTATGTAGACGGCATGGGAGCATGGTGGAGCGCTGGTAAAGTTCCCTTAACCCTAACGGGCCATCGGGGCAGATGAAGTGTAGAATTCATCTGTTTCTATAACCTCGGCATAATGAAGGGATTGTGTGGTTAGCACAACGCCTAGCCGCATTTACTTCCCCAACTTAAAGTGAGGTACCCATTTAAAGCTGGGTGGACTTGGGGACTATCACCAGGACCTGAAAAAATCCCAAGGTTCTTAATGAGGTTCGAACCCGGGACCCTCCGGTCGACAGTCCAGCGCTCTACACCGCACAACCACTCGTCCCCTGGAGCGCTGGACTGCCCCAATAAATTCTGATACTTTACTCTCATCTCATCTATACTTTCTAACTCCGCCCAGCTTGAAAATGGCTACCAGGAAATTAATTGCGGCTGCCCATTCTACTTACCACACTGTACCTTAAAACGGTGGTTCTGAAACTTTTATGCCCAACCGCTATATAAGAAACCCACACTCAAAGAAAAACTACATAAAAGAGAATAAAAGCGTCAATTTTTAGAATCTAAATGATTTCCCTTTTACTTTGTAGATTTTTTTTTTTTTACAAAGTTTAGTTTTGTAACAAGGAAAAGAGATGTAAATTTGCTTATAAAGGTTTTAGATCCTCAAATTATAAATTATTGTTGCGACCCACCTGAAATTAGCCCGTGATCCACCAGAGGGTCACAACCCACACCTTAAAAGCAACTGCCTTAGAAAATATCAGACTGTCATGATTACATAAACATTTATAGCTCACACGACCCGCAATGGATGTTATGGGCTACACAAGGAAACCCTTCATTTGTATCTATTCTATGTACAACTGTTTCTTTTGTCACCAGAAAAAGCGAGCTCTCAGAAATGAAGAGAGGATACGCGAGGAGGAGAGAAAATTCAAAGAGCTGCAAGAGCAAAAGAAAAACGCCTTCAAGCCCACCTCAGCGCCGGTCAGCAAGTGCCCAACCAGGGCCACCTTCAGCACCGTGGCCAGCGAGCCCAGGAAACTGTCAGAGCTGGACGGTTCTTCAAGCAATTTAAATGGCATCGTCATTAACATAATCAGTGATTCAGGGGACGTCACTCACGCCACCACAGCCCATGGTTCCGTGGACGCCAATCACCTCAAAATCCCTGACTCAGGGGACGCCAGCCACAACAAAATCCAAGATTCAGGGGACGCCACCACCCACTTATAGCAGTGTCTGCATACTGGGATCACAATTTTTTTGTACATATATTGAGGCAATGTGTGTTTTTTTTTTTTAGTTTTTAGTTTTAATGGTCCCCCCTCTTTTTTTTAACCAATCAATTTGTCCATAAAACATGATTAACTGTGTACATATGAAAGGTGGCTTTAATAATGTTATTATTTTATCTGCTGCTTACTTGGCAAATTATACCAAATTTATAGATTTTATTTCTTAATACACATTTTGTAGCTGCCAGATTTTTTAACGTGTTAATTTTAACATTTTTTGGCAAGCGAAAAATAAAGATAATTAGCTCAACAAAATAAAAATTAAGTTAGTGAAAAATTAGGCCTACAAATTTGTATGCATGTCTTGTTTAGCAAAGGCTTTAGTTTTTAATAGAATAAAAGGGTTTACACTGCTAAAAATTTTTTTGATAATTTAAATCGAATCAGTTTGTTTCAAATTAGTACTACCCCTACTTGCATTTAAATTGCATTTATTAAAAAAAAATGTATCAATATGTGCATTACTTTATTATATACAATCCAATTAAGTATCTACATATTGTCATTTACATTTCTATAAGTACCAGACATGAATTAATGACAAGAATTCTTCATAATTTTGTTTTATGACCTGATTAAGCATTATTAAGGCATTTTGAATTGGCTGCATTTCTTTTTACTTACACCTACCATAATGATATTGTTTTTTGTAACATTTTTAGTTTGTGCATTTATTGTTGCAATAAAATATTTTAACATAGGGGTGGCTTGTATTTTAATTTATTCACACCTTACAAAATAAAATTTACACTACATTTTTAGAAGAAAAAAAAATGAAACGATATGCCTACACAGAGAATTTCATGGCAGTATTAAAAGTGCATGATGGCATTGTTGAAATATTATTCCCCTACAATACTCAAACTTTTAAAAAAAAATTTAAGGGCCCTGGCCTGCCATACTACTCTCTATAGCCCCATTTAGGGCCCTGGTCTGCCATACTACTCTCTACTGCCCCATTTAGCGCCCTGGCCTGCCATACTACTCTCTACAGCCCATTTAAGGCCTTGGCCTGCCATACTATTTTCCACTTTTCCCGATCCATGGTCTTTTTTTTTAGATATTTCGGGGCACTTGAAGGGTCCCAGGCCCGTATCGTGAGGGGGCGGCCCCCCTGCGTTTTGTCTGGCCCCCTGCTAATTTGTTCTACTTAGTAAAATGTGTTACCTGCCCCCCCTATAACCTGGACCCTGCTGTGGAATGCCTGGCCCCTCCTGTAGAATTTTCACGCTACGTGGCTGAAGGGCCCCATTTTTTGCCGTGAGAGCCCCCCCACACACACACACATACCCTAATTTTATGACAGATTTTTTTTTTACCCCCTTTTTGCGTTTCATGTATTAAATTCCAACCTGTTTAAGTCATTAACATATTCAAATCACGTAAGGAAATAGGTTAAAAAAAAAAAGGAAAAGTTCTGGAAATCCATGTCAACCAGTTGTTGAACGGATGGTTTGGACACAACCGGATCTGTCCGGACTTTATTTTTCGTTTCCACGCTTCAGTTGTTGTCAACAGAACTGTCTCGAAACCGCCACCCCGTGACATTTTCCCCAAGTCAGTCTAAATATAGTATCACTGTCGCCATGTTTCGTTTACCATTGTAGCTCAGATATTTATTATGGCATTGTCCGCGCTTTAGCTGCTATGTCACCTTGTCACAGTATACTTTGAAGTGTCTGACATAGAGGGGTGAGGGGAGGTGCCACTAGAAACACGTCATCTTCCTCAAATCTTAAGGAGGGGGGGATCAATTCGAAATGTATTTGTATGTATTTATTTTTCTTCAAAATGGGGGGGGGGAGGGAGGGGCAGGCATAGGGTGACAGAGGGGGCATCAGAGGGCCCTTAATTCCTGGCTGCGGCCTTACATAGTTGTTTTTTTTTGTCCTTGTGACCTACTATCTCCTTGTGACGCTTGTGACCTACTATCTCCTTGTGACCTACTATCTCCTTGTGACCTACTATCTCCAGTACTTGACGGCCATTGATCTAGCATCGCTGTTTTTATTTTCAATTTTGCCTACTATGGGGGGGGGTGCTCTATAATCAACCTTTATCTATACAACCTTCTCTAAGTAAAGTGCCCGTCGGGAGAGAGGGAGGGAGAGAGAGAGAGAGAGAGGAATAGAGATGGAGGGTGAGAGATAGGGGGAGAGAGAGGGAGGGGGAGAGAGATGGAGAGAGAGGGAGGGAGAGAGAGGGAGAGGGAGGGAGGGAGAGAGAGAGAATGAAAAAATACCCTATAGACTATAGTTAACTAACATGTAGCATTAAATCCGCGAAAAAGGCATCCCGTGTTGACGAAGTCTAAAAATAGATCCACTGATTATGCAAATCCTGTATTAAACGCATGCTTTAACATAACGCCGAATCCAAAACAAAAGGAAACCTTTTTGACTTTGTCCCATTTATCCTAGCATGGTAAAAGTATATCACCGAAACATCAACATTAATAACCCAGATAGTGTGTGTGTGTGTGTGTGTGTGTGTGTGTTTCATTGACGTCAATACAGCCATTCACTCTTCTGGATAGACAATTGAATGATTCTCAAGTAGATTTTAACATACCCCGCTAATACATTTCTATCTAGTCTTTTAATAAATATCAGAGTCTTTTCTTTTTATGAGCAATATTAAGTTCATATACTTAAGCCATTAACAATTTAAAAAAAAAACAAATTAGATATTTGATATACACACATTTTATTTATAAATCACTATTTAATCTATTGAAAAAAAACAACAAACATTGCATTTTTGGACCCTATTTTGATATTTAGTGAAAAAAAAAAGAAAAGAAATTTGAAACACTTTTTATTTGCAATGCCAAAGAAATGTTTGAAGGTTTATAGAATTATTTATTGCGACGCTTTGATAAAACTCAAGGGAAGTAATAGTCTTCATTACAAACATATTTAGAGCCATTGACAAGTTTCCAGGTCGCTGATCCAGACTTCAATGTCAGGTCGTGTTTAGAATATCCGGGTCACAGCTTGTATTCAACAAGAGGTCAATTATGACGAAATATACCCCCCACCCCTCATAAACCCACCGGAATATACATTATACAGAAAGCCACTTACTAAAATAAATTAATAAAATCCCGTCATTAGTGGCTTTCTAAAAGTGTAGCACCTAAAACATCGACACATAAGGAGTTCACAAAAAAAAAAAACAATATGGCTGCGATTGAAAAAATAACAATTATCTAAATGAGGATGCACTTCCTGTACTTTATATATAGGTGCTGTGCTTCCCCCCCCCCCCCCCCACTTTAATATGGAATCGGCTATTAGTACGTATCTGTTCTCCCTCCAACCAGAGATGAGCGGACAGCGGACGCGTCCGCTTGCGGACGCAGATCCGCAGACTTTTCCGAATCCGCGGACTGACAGCGGACGCTTCGTATGGTTAAGTTGCGGACTCGCGGACTGACGCGGATCTTCTTTAGCGTTACCATAAAAAATTTCAAGTCATTTAAACAGCTAAATTTCAGCAATGCGGACGCGCGGACTGACTGCGGACCAATGTTGTAAGATTCTGCGGACGCGGACGCGGATCATTGATAGAAATCCGCGGACGGACGCGGACGCTAAATTTCAAGATCCGCACACCTCTGCCTCCAACCTCCTGTGCAGTGTTGATTATACAGACACTTTTTTTTAATTTTCATTTTGTGAAGAGGTACAGCCGAGTACCATCAAAGTGGCACATAATGTAACACATGTGTTTGAAAATAGTTAAATACACGCTCAGTATCCTATTAGAGTTGTTTTTTTCAAACAGTATATATGGCCCTTCTGGACAGGCCAATTTTGTGATGGGCCCCTACCAATCACCATTAATCGTAAAATAAACTACTAATGGCTGAGTAGCTTTGTGCCTCCCCCGATATACATTTTTTAACATGGCCATGGTCTACTCTGTATTCAAACGTTTTAGAACCTTAATAAATGTCATATGCCGAAACAAATCCGATATAGATGGGTTTATGAAAAACAACAAATGGCAAGAAGACACGGTGGTAAAAAAAAAACTGGTTTCGATCCTTTACATAAAAAATATTACTAAAAAATAAATGAAACAAAGGAAATAAATAATATAATTTTCGTTCATTGTCTTAGAAATTTTATGCTTACTTACATTTCTATATCAGTGTCAGTGCATCTTAAAATTAAAATATAACTAAATATGTAAATAAAGGCTTTTTTTTTTAAATTTTTCCTTACTTTGTTTGCCAAACCATTTTCACCATTAAAAACATTGTTTTCTAAATGATGCCAAAATCCCTATGAAATATTAATCAAATACACATTTGCAATATCTTCGTAAACAAAAAAAAAAAACCTTTCCCACAATAGATATTACAAACTTTCAAAATGAAACTTAAACCTCTTTTTTTTTAAAATTATCTTTTCTTTATTCGTATTATTTGACCTTGTTCAATGATCCGGTGGTGTTCACTGTGATGTCAAACGAAATCAGGCTAATAAGATGGCAGCTAATTGACACCACGAACTTGCAGAAGGTGATTTTATTTTTAACTATGATAAATCAATTAAGAATTTAAACGTGGAACTTTTTTTTTTGTATCAAATGGGAATCACCATTAACGCAATATTGTCATTTTAATCATTTAATCATTGTAATCATTTAATCATTTTAATCATTTAATCATTTCATCATTTTAATCATTTAATCATTGTAATCATTGTAATCATTTAATCATTGTAATCATTTAATCATTTCATTATTTTAATCATTTAATCATTCCTATAATTAATTATGACTAAATTACATTTTTCTCCCCATGATAACTCAATCTTTATCATGGCCACAAAAAATGATTATCATAATCAAGTTTCTTATTAGAGTATCAAGGTCATTTTATCAAGGTCGTAGTATCAAGGTCATGGTATCAAGGTCGTAGTATCAAGGTTATGGTTTCAAGGTCGTAGTATCAAGGTCATGGTATCAAGGCCGTAGTATCAAGGTCATGGTATCAAGGTCGTAGTATCAAGGTCATGGTATCAAGGTCGTAGTATCAAGGTCATGGTATCAAGGTCGTAGTATCAAGGTCATGGTATCAAGGTCATAGTATCAAGGTCATTAATCTTAAGATGAGACTTGGTGTATTTTTAAGTTAGAACATTTATTTATCTTGATTATGCTGTTGGTTACACTTGCTGGTCATGTGTGGTCATCATCACCGACATCGCAATGCTTGCTCTGTGAGCCAGCCACCTATCGGAATGAAATCCTCTTGATAAGTGGCTCCGCTAAACACCTGGCGACTCGCGAAAACACTTTGAGCCACTTTGAAGTGAGCCCTTCCTTAAACAATGATCCTCCTTATCGGTGGATTGGGGGAAGGGCTATTTTTTTGGGGGGGAGGGGGGGCCGCGCCCTACGCCACTGCTTTCGATCCTAAAGTTAAGACGTTAGCGATGCGAAGCGATAATTAATGATTAGTGAGTTTGTTTGCGTCACTACTATGGCCGGACCAGCCATTTATCCGAGGGACGGGGGGTGCCACTCTACCAAGACTAGGTCTCCTGACGAATCTTGAAAGATCGGGCGTTGAAGTGATTCAAACCCACGACCGTCACCATGTTGACGCTGCCCGATTGACAGCGAGCTAGACATTATGTTTCTAACCGTATCCAATAAAACTTTGTAATAAAACTTGTATAGATTTAGATAATACGGAAGAAAACTTTCAAAATGGCGTTGACTACGAAACGATAAATAGTATTAATATATTTTAAAAACTAATATTGATATTATTCCATTAATTAAAACGCAATGTTTACCCCCCCCCCCGGGTCCTCTCTATTGACCTAATTGTGTGAATGTATCGTGTGACGCATCAATTATCTTCGATTTAGCAGTGATGAAGGGAATGTAACTCAAAATATAACTTTGTACAAATAATTAAATAGTGAGTTATATCCCTTCATAAAATATTTACCTTTAAACGCCAATGCCCTCTATTTTAAAACATTAATTATTTAGCTTCAACACTTTCAAACCACGTATTATTTTTTTTCTACCTGTGTCAAAAGTCAAATGAGCTTTAAACTTTACGGGTAAAATATTGTGTATCCACTTGGAGTGAGACATTGCGACATAGACATTGGGTCTCGCAACAACACATCAAAATACAATACAATGGCATTGCGCTGGGGAATGTTACAAAAGGCATTACACACACACAAACCTTAAACAAATGTCACAATAGTGGTGCACAAACATTAAACAAATGTCACAATAGTGGTGCACAAACATTAAACAAATGTCACAATAGTGGTGCATACAAGATATAGAGATAAATATCTTATAGACGTATTTCATAAACATCATAACAACATTTCTCGTCAAAAAAAAAAGCCAATTACTGCTGATTAATAGTACTCTTACTAGGGAGGGGGAGGGAGTGTCCTAATTCGAAGTCACACCCCGGGCCCCAGCTTGGGGGTGGTCCCCCCACATTTTTTACATTAAATATTAAGTACATTATCTCAGTGGCGTAACTAGGGGGGTGCGGAGGGTGCGGACCGCACCGGGTGACACCCTCACGAGGGGTGA
Source organism: Bulinus truncatus (assembly GCA_021962125.1). Classification (NCBI taxonomy): domain Eukaryota; kingdom Metazoa; phylum Mollusca; class Gastropoda; family Planorbidae; genus Bulinus; species Bulinus truncatus. Next base: position 961,432 of record JAGDYQ010000092.1, read on the forward strand.
CACCCAACTGCAAAATATCTAGTTTTAGGTCTATATTCTTATTTTGTAATTTAAAATAATTCAAAGCCGTATTTAATTTTTTATAAATAAATAAAAATATCTCCGATTACTAACATACACTGCGTACTTTTTATTATTAATTATTTTAACGCACTGGCTCCGGATACGTCTAAGATGAACTCTTATGATTTAAAGCTATTTTCTTTTCACGGGAAATTGCATAACCGAGCTATTTTTTTAATTATATATTAAAATTGTAGCTATTTTTTTGTATGGTGGGTTAATCGTGGGTTAATCGTTTGGCCGTGACCCATTTATTGCTAACTATATGTGGGTTCGATTCCTCTCAGAGACATATATTTTTTTTTCAGGATTAGGGTTAGGGATAGGGTTAGGGTTTGGAGCAATATCTATTGATGGTCCCCGAAAAAAAAATATATCTCCCATTATTAACAGTAAATGCCGTCATCAACGTCTGCAGTAAATAAGAGTTCTCATACATTCTGTTTACTGACGTCATCAAAGTTTGCTAGACGTATCCCGAAAAAAAATACTTAGTCTTAGACGTATCCGGAGCCAGCGCGTTATTTTAATGAAATTATTGGTATACTTGCACTGACCTGCTAAAATCCTGACCCCGGAAACGGAAAAAAATAATAAAGTCGCGCATGCGCACATATATACGGTCTCTGGAGAAAAAAATATGGAGACCGGGGTGTCATGAGAGGGGTGACACCATGAGTTACCGCACCGGGTGACACCAACCCTAGTGACGCCACTGCATTATCTCATGTCATGGTGTCGGACGTCAAATGCAGGGATCCCAAATGAGGCCAAGCCCCCCCCCCCCAGGGCCCACAAATCCCTAGGCTCAGCACGGTACCCTTAACAGATGGGTTGTCAGGTTTTATTTGGGGGTCCTAGGCAGGGGATAAGTCAGGTTTCTTTGGGGGGCCCTAGGTGAAAAACACGCGTAAGGGCCCTGCTGTCTGCGTATAAATTAAAACATTACAAGACTTATATATTGCAATAGTTCTATTGTTATTTTAAACTCCACGACTGCATGATAATGTGTGTTTTTCTTTTAGCTTACAATAATTATATACTTTCATAATTTACAGGACATTTTTCTACTGACAAGGTGGGCCCCTTTGGCAGTGAATGGGCCTAGCCTTGTTCGCCTATCCTTAAGAACCGCCCTTACTAACAAGATTAACACTTTCCTTACTGCAATGGATACTGGTTATATGCAAATTAAATAAAGTAATTTTGAACTTGTGAGACTGCTCAAAGAAACATTTGCGCAGCTGTGTTGTCACGTGTGTGCGCGCGCTCGCCGGGCCCAGCTGTATCCGCAATTAAAAACGCACACAGCTTGGGGCATAGGACCCGAAGTGAATATCATAATAATTAATATCAATATGACTTAGTTTTAGGTTTTACAGTTGACTAGCGTGGATGAACTCGTGCATTCCACAAGAGAGCGGTTAAATGGTGAGAAAGCTAGTTTAAGTGAAATATGTGTGTTTGAGGCGTAGGGGTTGTGGGGGGGGGGGGGGCGGGGGTCAAGGTTGTTGGTCTAAAGCCAGAAGAGGCGAAGCTCAGCATGTAAAAAAAAAACAAGAGAGAGATTATTTTGTTTTTCATTGCAGCACTTCTGAGCCAATCTAGGTCAATAGGCCACGTGTACTTAGACGCCGAGATAGTTGTCAAGTATAACTAGGTCAGTGAGGGTGTCAACAGTTAATAATACATTTTTGGTCTAAGTCAGTTTTAATAAAACATTCTGTCTATGTCAACACAGTATCTATGTGGTCAGGATTTTTTTTTTTGCCTAAGGAATAATTTCACAAGAACCTCACAAAAACTACACAAGAACCTCACAAAAAACTCACCAGAACTTCACAAAAACCTCACAAAAACCTCACCAGAACCTCACAAAAACCTCACAAAAACCTCACAAAAACCTCACCAGAACCCTTACAAAAACCTCACAAGAACCTCACAAAAACTTCACAAAAACCTCACCAGTACCTCACAAAAACCTCACCAGAACCTCACAAAAACCTCACAAAAACCTCACCAGAACCTCACAAGAACCTCACAAAAACCTCACAAAAAACCTCACAAAAAGTGAGAAAAAACAACGAGAAAAACAACAACAAAACAACACACAAACTCAATGTACTTAATTTGGTATCAATTCTATATGGTGTTTGGTCAAATCACTTACATAAGTTAAAATATAATTGGACCAATGGACAAACATTAGCTGGTCTAGCCAGAGCTGGAAATCGACTGGAAACTACTTTTTGCTACTTCAACAACAACAACAACAACAATAATAAATCATTATAAAACAGAGTCCACTGGTTTAAGCAGAGACTGTTCATTTGTTACATGTTGCTCATTTTACTGGGCCGGTTTAACGCATGGGTCTGCCCAGACATGTGCTCTAAGATCACACAAGGACATTGAAAGAGAGCCCCCCGGGGGGGGGGGCTAGACATACAGAGGCGTAACTAGGGAGGGGGAGGGGGAAAAATGTGAAAATCCTCCTGGGCTCCAGCTTGAGGGGGCCCAAAACATTTTTTTTACATTGAATATTAAGTAAGTTATCTCATGTCATAATGTTGAATGTCAAAATGCAGGGGCCCAAAACGGGACAAGCCCACCCCCCGGGCTCCCAAATCCCTAGGTTCGGCACTTTAGACAGATTTAGGTAACTGGGGAGTGTGTGTGTGTGGGGGGGGGTCAAAGATTATTCGGGGTCAATGGGCAGCCTTAATGGCATTTTTGTACCTCCACTCTCCCGAAAAAAACCAAAAGTAAAGGCGGCTTTCTGTCCCTCAGTCCCCAAAGGTCATTGTCGCATCGACGAAAAAAAAAATGGAATTTTTTTTTTTTTATTATAGTTCGGATCTAACTGGGAAAGGATTGGGTTTGGGACGGGGTAGGGGTGAAACTCGTACAATTTCACATGACCTAGTTTTAAAAACCTTTAGACCGGGTCAAAATAAATTAAAAAAAAAAAACAACAAAAAACAAAACAAAACAAAAACCACAGCAGCCCGTGACCTCATTCTTTAAAAAAATGAACTCTTCGTTCAAACGTTATCGACTCAACTTTCGCGTATCTCGGATACAATTAGATGAAAACATTCCCAGGTTGTTTCCCCTCCTGGTAAGTCAATAACCTTCCCCCCCCCCCACCCCACCCCTGATGTTGTTTATCCACCTACCGAGATAATGTATCGCGTCACACACACACACACACACACACACACACACACAAAATAACAAGTTGTTTTAAAAAGAAACTACAACAAAGATTTTAAAAAAAAGTACGACAACTTTGGAACAAAGCATCACAAACTGTGAGTAAAGAGTTACGTATCCGATTTGTCTGCGGGGGGGGGGGGGGAAGCCATACCCACCAAGAAATAAGACAGCACTGTAGCAGCGAGGAGTAAATGTGTTAATTACAATCATGTTGTGAACAGCTCACTTAAAAGGAGCCCAACAAGAATACAAACCAGTTGCAAAATATCTTGTTTTTATTGTGTTCATGCCATGGCCCTATAACAGACTGATGTAATTGTAGAAACTGCCAGACAGGATCTGGAATTGTTCTGACGCTGATATTCTTATCTCCCTTAGTTGCGCTGCCTATCTATGTTACATTATGTTTGTTTGTTGTTACTTAATTACACGTCTGAGTTGTTGTATTGTGTGTATGTGTGTCTCTCGAACCGTTTTTTTTTAAATATCTTTATGAAACGCTTTTCTTCATTGTTTTCTATCTTAAAATGTTTTTTTTTCTGTCTTTCTTTCTAATTTACTCTATCTCTCTTTTCTTCTTCTTCTTCTCTCTCTCTCTCTCTCTCTCTCTCTCTCTCTCTCTCACCCCCCCTCTCCTTCTTGCTCTCTCTATTTCTCAAAGGGTTGTCGCTATCATATTGGGGTACCGCTATGGACATAAGTATATCACTGGGATTCGAACTCTGTCGAGCACACAATCTGACCTGCCACCGACTCACGAATCACAAAACAATATCGAGTGGCGATCGGACCAATCGTCTCCTAACCCTAGCCCCAATCAGGCTTAAACTTTTTGTTCATCGTTTTGCTCAGCACAACATACTGCAGTTACGCATGTCTGCAAGTAAAGCTGTTCTCAATCGGACGCCGCATATCCTACGGCCGGCCTTGTCCAGTCTCAGCCTTCAACCATTATTTATCGGACAATATCTGACGACATTCACAGACAGAGCAGATCTTATGAATAGGTAAATTAGGCAACCGTCTCAGTTCCAAAACCCCCAGGCCCTTTATTAAATCTGGTGCTGAGAAGCCCCCCCACCCACCCACGCTCTGACTTTCCTTATGGCCACCCCCCCCCCCACTATGTCTAGAAGTGTCTCTTTTGGTCAGGGGTCGGCAACCTTTTGAGATGGAAGAGCCAAAAGTTATAACTTACAATTGTCTCAGTTCTTAAAGAGCCACTCAAATTGTTCTTTCAATATTATGGTATTTGATTAGGAATAGGTATATAAAATAATATCCTTATATTTATTTGCGCATTGAACTGGAAGGCCACAGTTTGACATCGAAAGAGCCGCATGAGGTTCGCGAGCCACAGGTTGCCGACCCCTTCTCTAGGTCCTCCATAAAAGACCTGAAAATGACTCTACTCACACCAATCACTTGCCTACATAGACACGATATATCTGTGTATCACTGGCTTACATAAACATAATAGTTACACTAAAACATCACTTGCCAATATAAACAAGCAGAACTGTTACCACAATACATCACTAGCCTATATAGACAATCTTAACAGTTGCACCAATTCATCACTTGCCTCTATAGACAAGCAGATATGTCATAACTGTGACTACCGCTGACATACAAAGACAAGGGTTACTCACATATAGGCTACATACTGTTTTCTCTCATCGATTTCTGAAAAATTATACTTGATAATCCATGTTGACGATGGAAAATTAGTGGAGTGCTCTGCTATCTAAGCCAACCCAATTAATAGATAGTGTTGTTTGAAATAAAAAAAAAAAAACAACGTTACAAAATTTACAAAAAGTTGTGCATTGTTGTGGCATTGAGAAGTGTGTGTGGATTGGTGTGTGTGTGTGTGAGGGACGGTTTAAGGTGGAAGCTAGTCATTTTAGTAAACAGAATAACAAAATCCTATTTATCTACTTTGGCCTACAATCTACTGTAGAATTTGTAAGATAACAGAACCTTCAACTATTATTATTTTTTGAAGTTTAAAAATATAAAATGAAAAAAAAATAAAGGCTACATTGTATCGTTTTTTTTTCCATTTCCATTTTTTAACCAGTTCAAACACTTAGTACACTGGTAGCAGTATTTCTCAAACTGTGATGTTAAGATCTACGCTGAAATCGACTGGAATCAAGACTTTCTTGGAACCCTTGATGCCAACTTTAAAACTCTCTGTGCCTGGAAAGTTAAAGCGGTGTTCGTTAAGATAAAAAAAAATTAAAAAAAAAAAACTGGAAGAAAGAAAAGTTCTTATAAAGGCTGAAAGAGCCTCAAGTCAGGTAGGACAATCTCTTTAATTTATTCAGAAGATAATTTATCTCTGAAAAAAATCTATATAAAAAATAGCAATGCGGGGTCTGCGTTAAATCGAAAGTAAAGAATTAATACAACAGTATTCCAGTTTAAAATCGTCAAAAGTAAACAACAATAGTAATAAAAATCATGAAAAAATCGGATCTGTCCGAAACCAAAAGTAACCTAGCCTACTGATCAAAACTAAGGGTATATATATATAAAGGTTTTGCAGGGTACAGCAAGTATACTATAATTCTATTTTTTTTTTCACTTATGTCGTTTCCATTCTCAACCCAACATTTCACCTGATTTCAACAAAAAAAGTTCACAAGTCTTGTTTGCTGTAGTGCAAATCCTTCACAGGACGTCAATTGGTGATTTTTTTTAAAGCAAAGCCAGTGACCTGGTCATTGTCAATACATTACTGACTTCAAACAAGTCGGAATGACAAGAGTAAATACACTTAACAACTAGGGCAAAGGGAAGTAAACACAACAGAAAAAAAGGGGGGGGGGTAAGGGGGGGGGATTGTCCGAAGCTGACTTCTTATTTTCTCCCCTTTTAACACATTTCCTCAAATCCATGTCACTTTTTAAAAAAAATTTTCTCTGATGGATGTCAATTTATTTCAGTTTCTTTTTTTTTATTCTTAAATTTTTAAATCATTTTCATGACTATGCTACAGTTTAGCGTTCTCGTCTTTGCATTCATGTGCAGGGGCGGAGTAGAAGTCTGTTAAGGCCCCGGGCGCAGAAGAAAATGTTTTCCCCCTACTTGTAAAAGCATGACATCGAAACTGGTATAAATTCCGTAAAATTTGGTCTTTCTGGGGGGTTACCTCATAATTGGGGGCCCCAGACATACGCTCAGTGCACCCCACTGTTAAAATCCGCCTCTGTTCTATGTATATTTTTTTTGTTTCCATCAGTAGTTAGTGGAATGTAATACAGGATTATACTTAGCGCAGAAGTGTATATGTCTGCCTCTTTTGCATGTATGTCTGCAATTACGTAGGTTGAACTGTCTTATTGTCTTAAATCTAGCGTCTGTGTTCTGGTGTTCATTATATATATATATATATATATATATATATATATATATATATATATATATATATATATATAAGCGAATTGGGTTCTGCGATAAATCGAAAGTAAAGAATTAATACAACAGTATTCCATTATAAAAATACAGTCGTGAAAAAATCGGATCTGCCCGGAACCAAAAAATAACCTTGCCTACCGATCAAGCCTAAAGGGATATAACTCTGTGCAAAGGTTTTGCAGGGTACAGCTAGTATTCTATTAAAAAAAAAGTGATTTCCAAGAAACGCGGTGCTCAACCGGCACTATGTGCACCCAAAGCGGTCATGGAAAATGTTATGCAGAAATACGCAGCGACGTATAATTTACATCTAAAACAACCAAGACTTTGAAGAATGTCGCTAAGTTTGCTGCAAGTCTTATCACGGAACCGCGTGCCGTCAAATATCGCATTAGAAAAGAAGCCCATACCATTCTGAAACAAAAAAAAGTACATTCATTCGCGAACGTACGTGTGAGAGAACAAGCGGTCATACTTTCGCACCCTTTAGGCAACTTTAGGGGAACAGTCGCGAAAAAGGTTGATAGCCTCTGTCCTTGAACCTGCTGCCAGGCCCACCGACAGAAATTTCGTCTCCTGGGCAGGGCTGTCACGGGCCCCCGTGCTGATAATAATATTTTCAAAAGTTGATTGGCCAGCTCAGTCTGGGCCCCTAAAACTCGTCGGGATCCCTGAGCATTTGCCACCCCCCCCCCCTCCTTTCGGCGACACTGCCTGCAGCTCAGCTTTATTCGCGCTACAATTTAGAATGATTTTTATTAAATGAAAGACTATTTTATTTTCAAGTCTTGAGTGTTAAATAGTGTTATTTGTTTATTTAGCGTATTTGTATTCCTGGATAAGCAGCGAAGCCCACCCACACACAAATGCCACTGATCACAGTTTTGAATCATTGCTTTAGCTATTACTTTGTTTTCTGCTCATCTTTGAAGGGCGTACAACCAAAGTTCGTTCTCCCGTCCACCGAGCCGTTCTTATAGATAGGATAGCTGTGATACCGCCTAGGGTCCCTTCCCACAATCCAAAGGGACCACTCCCACAGTGGCATAGTGAGGTTGGGGTAAGGGAGGGCATTATGCCCCGTGAGCTACTCACAAAGGGTCGCCACGCTCAAAGGGGCACCAAATGGTATATTTTACATATAATATTATTTGGTTTTCGAATGGGGGGGCGCTAAAAAGGTATTGTGCCCCGGGCGCGAGTTAAGCTGGCTACGCCACTGCCCTCCCACTGCCCAAAAGGCCCCATCCAGATTTAATTTTTATTTAATTCGTCATGCAATTTCCCTAAGGTATCAAATATCTCTGAATCTGCCTATGGGGCTTCAGTATCTCTGAACTTTCTGCCTAGGGCCCCAAATATCTGTGAACTTTCTGCTTAGGGCCCCAGATATCTCTGAACTTCCTGCCTAGGGCCCCAGATATCTCTGAACTTCCTTCCCAGGGCCCCAGATATCTCTGAACTTCCTGCCTAGGGCCCCAGATATCTCTGAACTTCCTGCCTAGGGCCCCAGATATCTCTGAACTTCCTGCCTAGGGCCCCAGATATCTCTGAACTTCCTGCCTAGGGCCCCAGATATCTCTGAACTTTCTGCCTAGGGCCCCAGATATCTCTGAACTTTCTGCCTAGGGCCCCAGATATCTCTGAACTTTCTGCCTAGCCCCCGCCCGCCCCCCCGGCCGGTCTGACTTCCTTACAGTCTACGTACCGAAACATGTGAAGTTGGGGATGGATGTTTGAGAAGGGAATGAAGATGGACAGATTTAAAATTAAAAAAAAAATATGTGACTTTATCTCTAAAACGTAACTTATTCTAAATGTGGACTAGTTTAACAGCTGCCGTTTTTTTTACCCCCCTTTCATATTTCTAAAAATTTTCAACGTGTCTGTGACGTCAATGTCCTGACAAGGAAGAATTGAGAAAGGACAAAAAAAAAAACAACCTCCGTTGAATTTGCCAAAACATTAAACCAATCACTTTCCCTCAAAGAGAATCTATAGCACAGCGCAAAAAAAAAAAAAATAAATCGGGTGCGTGTTACACTGTTTACCTTGGCGGTATCACGTGATAACCATAAATAACAAGTCATGTGATCAGACGTACGTGTGCTATCTCCATGGTAGCGAGATTTTCGTTATCTCTTGCTGCTAGATGTTATTTAAAAGCCATACAATCATGTGGCCTTGACTCTATAAGACTCAATCAACGAGGATAAAAATGTTCCAATCCCCCTCGTCATTCAGCAGAACCGTTCTTACCATTTGGGGCTGGGGCGGGTGCTGGGGGGGCTCGACAAAGGTACTTTTAAGGGTGGGTGGGGCGCTTGGAAAAGTTACATTGGGGGGGGGGCTTAAGCAAATATATATTAGGATGCCCCCCTCCCCAAACTATAAAGGTGTCAAGGCCGAAAACGCTTAGATAAGGTGATGCCTATGGTCACCAGGTCCCGATGGTCAGATCCGAGCCTAGCATATCTGCCGCCCGGATGCAAACATTATGAGAATATTGATGTTTACAGTACGCTAGAATCCGCTAGATCATAATCTTATTTAGAAATCTGAAATAAAAAAAAAATAACCCAGCATATGTCAATATGACGGCTAATTGTCGGCTAAAGAATACGATTTTATGCATATAAAAAAATGAAGTATACTTTTAAAATAAAATTAATTAAAATTTGAAATTTACATAAGATTTAGACAAAAATTGAAGTCCGTGTTGACCCTAAGCATTGCGGTCAGGTGTAGGTTGACCTGTGTGAAGGGTTCGAGCCGTTATTATGCCATGGAAAAGCCAAATAAGCAAATGCAGCCCGCACCCCCAAAGAGGCCAAGCCACCCCCGGGTCCACAAATCCACAGATTTGGCACTGCCGCAGTAGCGGCCTTTAACGAAACACTCGCGTATGACAGTCGAAGCCATCATTCGCTCTAAACCCTTACTACTGATAAAGTCGCATTTGGTCAGATTTTTATATATTTAAAGAGGCACAGCGCGTGTGAGAAATCTGCATGCTGATATATGATAGAGTCATGTGCTGTTTATCAATTTTTGTTTTTAATTCGGCATAAAAGAGGGTGGCAGGGGGGGGGGGTGTGGAAAGGAAGATTGTATCCAAATCATGTGATTTCGCATTTACTGTTGACACCACTTAGGCCCTACATCCGGGATCCATGCTATTTATTGTTGGTGATTTGTTACGCTTTATTTGTACATAATCATAGCGATACACAGATAGGTAAGGCAGACAGAGGAGTAGGCACGTACTGTCTAGCCAGGGGTGGGGAGCTTAACATTACGTTGGTTGGGGGGGGGAGGGGCTAGATCGAGTTTCATTTGCGGGGGCCAAGGGCGAGTGTGTGTGTGGACAAATAATATCATTATCAAAACGCCCGACCATCATCTACTCAATCATATGTCTATTATAAGTCGGTGAGCTTTCAGCAAGTGACTAAATATAGCTCACTACCCCCCTTCCCCCAGGGTGGGGATCAAAATGGTCACCAAGTGTCCTGTCAGTTTTGATTTCACCCCCCCACACACACACATACACAATATCATGAGTTTGTCTTTGTTCAGCAGTTATGAGTCCAGAAATAAAATCTGATCAGCACCAAACTCTCACCAGACCTGCTGTTAAGGGCCCCCTAACCACGACAGTTCGTTCTATCATGACCCATACTGGAGTAATTCACCCGGGGACAGGTGAAGGGATGTTTGGGGTGGTGGTGTTAGATGACAATAGTCCTCTCCCTCAGAGGCGTATCTAGGGTGGGGAAGGAGGTTCCAAATTTGAAAGTTCCCCCCCATCCCAGGCCCCAGCTTGAGAGGGGCCACAAAATTATTTTTTACATTAAATATTACGTAGGGCCTGCATTATCTCATGTCATGGTGTCGAATGTCAAAATGCAGGGGCCCCCTGAGCCCCCCAAATCACTAGGTTCGTCACTGCCCTCCCTCTTCCAAGGGTAGGTGGCCATTGCAAGTCAATGTATCAATGGGGTCCCTACCGATATGATGTGATTTAAAACCATAGGTGCAGAAATACTTAAATCATAGATGGTCAAATAAGTACTAGTAAAACTATCATCGTGTTTCTTTTATCCCAACATGTGTATCACCAAAAAAACATCATTGACTTAATAATCAACCCTGTCGAGTCGGGTCTTAAAGACCTCACGCTCTCACTGTCCACACCCCCCCCCCCCCCCCCCCCCCCAACCTAGGAAAGAAAATCACACGACAAAATAAAATGTTAGGCCACAAGTCACAAATAAAATCCTTCTTAATAATGCAGTTTTAGCATGCAGTTGCAATAATGTGGCCAGGATCCGTCATATATATATATAAGGTCTTGGCGTGATGACAAGCTGCCAGATTGCAGTGAATGTGAAGAGAGTGAGAGGGGAAGAGAAATTAAGGTAATCCTTCTTGACATTAATAAGCTAGAGGAAAGAAATGAGACGACATGCAGGCACAACTTGGCAGGTTGAACGATTTGGGGAGGTGGGGAGACAGGAGGGGCGGGGGAAAGGGGGGATTCATTAACTACTTGAGAAGATTGTGAAGTGAAGGTGTTAGAATGTGGTTGCCAGGTAGAGTTGAATAGGTTGAGGACAGCACAATTACACAACTAGGAGGACAAAACGCGCCAGAGTGGAATAAGGACAACACAATTACACAACTAGGAGGACAAAACGCGCCAGAGTGGAATAAGGACAACACAATTAGACAACTAGGAGGACAAAACGCGCCAGAGTGGAATAAGGACAACACAATTACACAACTAGGAGGACAAAACGCGCCAGAGTGGAATAAGGACAACACAATTACACAACTAGGAGGACAAAACGCGCCAGAGTGGAATAAGGACAACACAATTACACAACTAGGAGGACAAAACGCGCCAGAGTGGAATAAGGACAACACAATTAGACAACTAGGAGGACAAAACGCGCCAGAGTGGAATAAGGACAACACAATTACACAACTAGGAGGACAAAACGCGCCAGAGTGGAATAAGGACAACACAATTACACAACTAGGAGGACAAAACGCGCCAGAGTGGAATAAGGACAACACAATTACACAACTAGGAGGACAAAACGCGCCAGAGTGGAATAAGGACAACACAATTACACAACTAGGAGGACAAAACGCGCCAGAGTGGAATAAGGACAACACAATTACACAACTAGGAGGACAAAACGCGCCAGAGTGGAATAAGGACAACACAATTACACAACTAGGAGGACAAAACGCGCCAGAGTGGAATAAGGACAACACAATTACACAACTAGGAGGACAAAACGCGCCAGAGTGGAATAAGGACAACACAATTACACAACTAGGAGGACAAAACGCGCCAGAGTGGAATAAGGACAACACAATTACACAACTAGGAGGACAAAACGCGCCAGAGTGGAATAAGGACAACACAATTACACAACTAGGAGGACAAAACGCGCCAGAGTGGAATAAGGACAACACAATTACACAACTAGGAGGACAAAACGCGCCAGAGTGGAATAAGGACAACACAATTACACAACTAGGAGGACAAAACGCGCCAGAGTGGAATAAGGACAACACAATTACACAACTAGGAGGACAAAACGCGCCAGAGTGGAATAAGGACAACACAATTACACAACTAGGAGGACAAAACGCGCCAGAGTGGAATAAGGACAACACAATTACACAACTAGGAGGACAAAACGCGCCAGAGTGGAATAAGGACAACACAATTACACAACTAGGAGGACAAAACGCGCCAGAGTGGAATAAGGACAACACAATTACACAACTAGGAGGACAAAACGCGCCAGAGTGGAATAAGGACAACACAATTAGACAACTAGGAGGACAAAACGCGCCAGAGTGGAATAAGGACAACACAATTACACAACTAGGAGGACAAAACGCGCCAGAGTGGAATAAGGACAACACAATTACACAACTAGGAGGACAAAACGCGCCAGAGTGGAATAAGGACAACACAATTACACAACTAGGAGGACAAAACGCGCCAGAGTGGAATAAGGACAACACAATTAGACAACTAGGAGGACAAAACGCGCCAGAGTGGAATAAGGACAACACAATTACACAACTAGGAGGACAAAACGCGCCAGAGTGGAATAAGGACAACACAATTACACAACTAGGAGGACAAAACGCGCCAGAGTGGAATAAGGACAACACAATTACACAACTAGGAGGACAAAACGCGCCAGAGTGGAATAAGGACAACACAATTACACAACTAGGAGGACAAAACGCGCCAGAGTGGAATAAGGACAACACAATTACACAACTAGGAGGACAAAACGCGCCAGAGTGGAATAAGGACAACACAATTACACAACTAGGAGGACAAAACGCGCCAGAGTGGAATAAGGACAACACAATTACACAACTAGGAGGACAAAACGCGCCAGAGTGGAATAAGGACAACACAATTACACAACTAGGAGGACAAAACGCGCCAGAGTGGAATAAGGACAACACAATTACACAACTAGGAGGACAAAACGCGCCAGAGTGGAATAAGGACAACACAATTACACAACTAGGAGGACAAAACGCGCCAGAGTGGAATAAGGACAACACAATTACACAACTAGGAGGACAAAACGCGCCAGAGTGGAATAAGGACAACACAATTACACAACTAGGAGGACAAAACGCGCCAGAGTGGAATAAGGACAACACAATTACACAACTAGGAGGACAAAACGCGCCAGAGTGGAATAAGGACAACACAATTACACAACTAGGAGGACAAAACGCGCCAGAGTGGAATAAGGACAACACAATTACACAACTAGGAGGACAAAACGCGCCAGAGTGGAATAAGGACAACAGAATTACACAACTAGGAGGACAAAACGCCAAACAGGGTGGAAAATGTAGTAGCCCTTAATATATATATTTTTTTTAACTTCAGCCAAAACTATTCTTCATCTATCTATCTATCTATCTATCTATCTATCTATCTATCTATCTATCTATCTATCTATCTATCTATCTATCTATCTATCTATCTATCTATCTATCTATCTATCTATCTATCTATCTATCCGCCTGTCTGTCTGCCTATTCACCTATCTACCAATTTGTTTACCTTATTAACTATGTATCTACCCACACATCTAACTCTTTCTTTCACACTTCAGCCCATCTATCCACTCACGTATCCCCCCCGGCCCCATCACTCTGTCTGTACGTAGATCATAAGTTGTACTAATGTAGACTTGTACCGTCTCCACATATCAGCTTGTGAACAAAGGATACATTATTTTAAGACACGCATTGATGCTCGACGTCTACCTTTAATGATCTCTAGACATGCGGGGGGGGGGGGTGGTCATTCAGTCATTCATACCCTGTACAGGTGGTTGTCCTGGCAGGTAAGTCTCTTGAACTACTGCTGACTTATCCCTCCCCCCCCCCTCCCCCCCCCCCCACTCCCCATGAATATCTCACCACCAAATTGACACTGATTAGTAAAAAAATAAGTATTAACCTAGACTTACAGTCAAGCAATGTCATCATGGGGAATAAAATAAAACGTCTAAACACAATTATCTTGTTAAAACAAAGCGTTTGCCGAAGAGACTCTTCGTAGAAATTGATTGAACACCCCCCTCCCCCCAAAGCTCCGTTAATTAAAAAGAAAAAGAAAAAAGCGGGAGGGGGACTGAGAAAAACGCTCCTTGAAAACAACCCTCCCCCCACACACACACGCACACACACAAACACAAAGTTATGTAATGGTTGTACAATTATTGTATTAATGCTTTTTTTTGTAATTGTGTTTTTAAATTGTGTTTAAAAATAACGACAAAACATGAAACCCATTTAATATATTGAACAGTTTCATGGTTGAATGTGGAATAACTCAAAATGGAGCAGATTTGTTTGTCTGTCACACTAATCAGGTTTCAGTTATTTTCAGTTTTGATGATGACTGTCGGCGAACGACTTGATGCCTTAATAGGTAGGGAGGTTCGATCACCATCCGTGGATCACAATGGGCTAGGTTTCGTTTATTTAGGTCAGTACTGGGATTTGATAGCCTCTAACACAAAGCGTCAGTGTTGAGATTTAATTAGCCTCAAACACAATCAACGCTTCCTTCCTATTGTAAAAAAAAAAAGTTAACGCTTTGGTTTTAAGTGTATTTGACAAAGTCAAATCAAATTACAGTTGAACAAGCCGTGGATCAACGACTGAATTACCTCTGTTTAAAATTAAACCATAGGAAGGAAGCTGTATTTTTTTCCCCTTTCAAATAACCCAATTCTCCTCCTCAACCCCCCCCCCCACCCTCCCTCTCTACTCTAACATATTCTATTCAATTAGTTTTGTGTCGCTCCCGATGAGCCAGATTAAGAAAAAAAACTATTTAATTAACTTTTTTTTTTTTCACTAAATCGATTATGGTGCGGCTTTTAGAAATCATTTTTTTACTATCTCAACCGCCATACCACTCTCTACAGCCCCATTTAGGGCCCTGGCCCGCCTTACTACTCTCTACAGCCCATTTAGGGCCCTGGCCCGCCATACTACTCTTCTCCACTTTTCCCGATCCATGGTCTTCTTCCTCCACTCTCTCACTACTATGATGACCTACATAAAAACGAAGTCCAAATATATAAAATAATCGAGCATATACTGGATACAATAATCCTGATGGTGGGTATTATTAATGTCCAGGAATATCTGGCTTGGCTTTTACAATGTAATCCAAGACAACGGGTATTCATTGCCGTCTCGGCATCAGGCTGGTCAAATTACCCAATGATTCTATCTGTCATTCTCTCTCTAAATAGTTCTCTCTCTCTCTCTCTCTCTCTCTCTCTCTCTTTCTCTCTCTCTCCCTCCCTCCTTTCTCTTTTCTCTATGTCATTTAACCTCTGACTCGTTTCTCTGTCTTCACACACTTTTTCTGACTGATTCTCTCTCTCTCTCTCTCTCTCTCTCTCATTTTATGTATCCTCCATTGTCATTCTCCATCTCTGCTTGCCTCTACCAGATCCGCCCCTGCATGGAGGCAGACACCTCCCAGTTCAAACTAAAGAACTCTCCCCTGCCATCACCACTAACAACCAGCCATCAAACACCAGCGGCAACCAGCAAGTAAACCTGCCGCCACTCACACGCACACACACACACAGACACCGCGGCAACACCCTGACATGATTCCTCCCCCCTCTCCACTAACCTCTATCCTGGCAAAGCGCGCGCCTCGTCAACCCCACTCACTAAACCACCACCGATCCCGCCCCACCCCCCTTCCTCCAAACACACACCCTACACCCCCCTCTCCCCATCCCCCTCACTCTTCACTTCTCACTCTTTGTACACACACACACACACACACACAAAATACGTGAACACACACACAACAACAACCTAAACAGTAAAATAATACGTGGTGTGTTTGTGTGTGTGCAACGACGACGGCATTCGGAAACAATAAGCAGCATGTGTGTGTGTGTATGATTCAGCAGTTGTTGATATGTTCCAACTTGGCCATCCATTCCAACCGACACCGAATTCATTACATGTGATTAAATAATAACTTCATCTGGATTAATTTCTTGTATTTTTTGTTTCGACTTGTGAACTCTGAGGATATTTATATTTTGTTTGTTGGGTGTCTTGTGAACAGACTTTTTAAATTTATTTTTTTTTTTAATTTTTCAAAGACAAACCTGACGCTCTGCAGCAGAAGTAGGTAGGTGTATCAAACTCTGTAATATGTATGTCAGTGACTTTGTTTACATTTCTCTTTGTCCAAGTCTATTTTAATCTTTGCTGGAGTCAATTCTACTTTGTATAAACAAGTACCTATTTTTTGTTTGGAGTAAAACTTTAAATGACTCTATTTTACTGGGTCCACAAGTCATGACTTAAACAGAACTAAAAAAAACAAACAAAAACAACTTAAGACTATAAATAGATGGATAAATTTCCATTTGATTTCTCTCTAGAGTTAAAAATAAACAAAAGTTAACCGAGTGGAAATTTTTAAAAAAATGCAATTTTCTAAAAGTAAACATATTCGCACCAGAGGCGTAACAAGGGAGGGAAGGGGGGGGTCCAAATTCGAATGTTTTTTTTTAAATTAAATATTAAGTATATTATCTCATGTCATGATGTCGAATGTAAAAATGCAGGGGCCCCCAAAGTGCCCAAGCCCCCCCGGGCCCCCAAATCCCTAGGTTCGGCACTGATTCGCACCAAATTGTTTCTGTTGCTCTTATCATCAAATACACATCAAGTTTTATATTGAAATTAATATTTGAATAAAGCTCACGTGCTGTTTCTTTATTTTTTTATACTTTCCATCTTTTTGTTGTTGTTGTTGTTGTTGTTGTTGCTGTTACAATATCACTCAACTTTCAACCCAGAGGCTAATCAAGGTCCGTTGACGGAGCTGGTGCAGAATAAATGATTGAACCTTTTAGAAGTTGAGATGTCATGAGAAGGGGGGAGGGGGGTATTCGAACTTTAAAACACCCTTTGTCATTGCCCAGAGGCATAACTAAGGAGGAGGGAGGGGGTCCGAATTCGAAAGTCCCCCGAGCCCCCAGCTTGAGAGGCCCCCCCCCCCAATTTTTTTTACATTAAATATTAAGTACATGTCGAATGTCAAAATGCAGGAGCCCTCCAAAAGTGACCAAGCCCCCACGGGCTCCCGAATCCGTAAGTTCGGCACTGTCCTTGCCCCTCCCAAAAGCATGTTTTCAAAGACTGCCTGATTTTAACAGTGTGCATCTTATGGCTGTTTTGTTTGTGCGTTACGTTATATTTAAGTGGCTTCTATCTGACATGTTGTGACAGTCAGACGTGATCTGTCTGATCCAGTTATATATATATATATATATATATATGTGTGTGTGTGTGTGTGTGTGTGTGTGTATGTGTATGTGTGTGTGTGTACATATATCACACTTGCCTGATAAACAACCGAAAGTTAACAGCCCAATGAATATTCAAATCGTTGAGTGACCTGTACACCGATCTTTTGATCAGTTCCAGATAACTCTTGTCTGGAAGACGTCAGAGTTGATTCTTTCTCTACTTGCCTCTTTCTGCAAGACCGACCAGTATTTAGCCCTTGGCACAAGCACGTAATGATATGTTGTTTTTTTTATGCACACCCCCACCCCATTCTGTGTACATGTTAACCCTACTACCCCCCCGCCCCCCCCCCCCATAAACAGGGCCCGGTCTTAGGCCTATTTGACAGATTGCTCCGAAATTGGGTCCCGCGCTTGGCAGGGGCATCGCAATTTACATTTATATCAATAGTAATAGTTGTTTGCGATTTGTGTTGTTGCTATAAATAGTTGCAAGCATCCCGTTACATTGGGCCCCGCAGTTCGTAAGGCCGGCCCCCGCCCCCGACCCTAAAAATAAAATGGCCGTCATGTAATAGAACATTAAATAGAGCGTTGCCTGGAGTGATAACCATTAAATAAAGCGTTGCCTGGAGTGATAACCATTAAAATAGCGTTGCTCGGGGTGATAACCATTAAAATAGAGCGTTGCTTGGAGTGATAACCATTAACATAGAGCGTTGCCTGGAGTGATAACCATTAAAATAGAGCGTTGCTCGGGGTGATAACCATTAAAATAGAGCGTTGCCTGGAGTGATAACCATTAAAATAGAGCGTTGCCTGGAGTGATAACCATTAAAATAGAGCGTTGCTCGGAGTGATAACCATTAAATAGAGCGTTGCCTGGAGTAATAACCATTAAATAGAGCGTTGCTCGGAGTGATAACCATTAAATAGAGCGTTGCCTGGAGTGATAACCATTAAAATAGAGCGTTGCCTGGAGTGATAACCATTAAAATAGAGCGTTGCCTGGAGTGATAACCATTAAATAGAGCGTTGCTCGGAGTGATAATCATTAAAATAGAGCGTTGCTCGGAGTGATAACCATTAAATAGAGCGTTGCCTGGAGTGATAACCATTAAATAGAGCTAGCACCCAAACTGCGACGGCGTCACTCATGAAGAAGAAACTTAAAGATCCCAATTTGAACGTGTACCAACATCTACCGGTTGTGCCATTCTCTATATTCCCTTTGTAGCTGATGGCTGCAGCGTCCAAGTTAATCGTCCAAAAGTATAACAGAAGCCATAAATAAATGGTATCGCTTGGATTCGAATCTGTAGCATGAGTCATACCGATCAGAATCTGGGTCACATTAACAGCATAATGCTCCCCTGGATGAGCCAGTATTTTTTTGGGGGGCCCCCATGAAAACTAATGAAAATAATGACACATTAAACGAGTTAAATAGCATGTGGCCCCCATTACTACTCTTGGGCCCCTGGACGTCCTCTAGCTGGCCCTTGCGATAAGACTGTCCTGAATTTTTAGACTTTTGACGTCGCAGAACCATCTACTGGTTCGTTGAAATTTTTTTTTAAAAAGTACAGAAAAAAGTTCGATTACAGAAGTATGCAATGTAAATGAATGAAAATATGGCTACACTGTGAAATGAGTTCAAATGTTATTTCTTTTTTTTCTGTTATTGTTTTAAACTGCTCAGCTGCATGTTAAATTAGCCAACTAATATTTCGCAATATGAGGCAAGATCATATAAGAGCTATTAATGGACATTTCGCCCAATTAACATTATTAAATGACGCATGTTCAGAATATCAGATAAAAAAAAATATGATTGTTGTTCGTCTCTCTCTCTCCCTCCCCCCTCCCTCTCCCTGACTCTACCACTCTACGCTCACCATCATACTCTCTGGTTGGCTGGTAATCGTGTCATGACCTAGATTAGAAATCTGGTAACGAGAGAGGAAAATAGAGAGAGAGAGAGAGAGATGAAAAATACACACACACGTGTGTGTGTTGACATCTGGTTTTAGAGTTTATATCTCTGTACAGCGCCACTAGCTGGGTTAGTAACAGATTCAACTGTTATCAACACTTTATAGAGATTACGGTGCTAAGTAACTAACTGCTTCACGGGTCTGTCCAGCTATACTTTTGAATTATAAACACACTATGAGTACAATAACAACACCAGCAGCACGGTGTACAGATGTAGATCTTAACAAACATAATTACAGTAGGAGATTTTTCGCCCCCCCCCCCCACCCATGTCGCTGATAGAATAACTTCGCCCCCCCCCCCCCAAGGCAAAGATGGCGTCGGGGTACACGGTAAGAAGTTCTATTTGCTTATGTGTGTGGGCAAACTTACTTTTGAACTCAATCACTCAGTCTGTATACTAGTACAAGGGGTCGGCAAACCTTTATCTTCACGGGCCACAGTGGGTTCGTCAATTTGACCAGCGGGCCCCGACCAGGAGTATATGGATGGAGTGTGGATACTAAATGACGTCAATTTAATTTAGACTTGATAAAATAAAAGATCAGTGCTGTATTTCATTGTGAAATCAGTGGCGGGGGCCGCATGAAACAGTTAGGATTTGGCCCGCGGGCGGTTCAGTTTTGCCCATGGCTGTACTAGAAAGCATGTATCACTTACATTGCGCTACCTATTAAAGTGATAGACTTTTAAGTTAAGTTAAGCTTACATCAAGTAAGCGCTGTCTGACATCACTTGTCGCTGGGCCTGGAAACAGCATTCTCAGCCACTCTGCTTCAGGCTCAAAGCCTTTAATCGCTTTGAAAATAAGGTCACACGTCACCTGCCTTTTGCTTACATCATGAGTCACCCGCGCTTGTCCTCAAGGTCATTTTATTTTCCATCATCTGCTGACAGGGATGGGAGGATGGGGGGGGGGGATACAAATCTATAAAGGTCAAGTTGACATGTATTTACGTGCGTGAGTTGAGAAAACATTTCAGATTGATTCCTGACCTGTTTTTGTAATCGTTCTCTACCTGGAGTCATTTTTTTTGGGGTAGCACCTTATATATAAGCAACACCTTTGCAGAGCTCAAGTGTGTTACATTAGAGCAGTTGTTCTCAAATTGTAGGTTGGCACCCATTGATGGGTTCGGAAGATGATTTGACGTCGGTCGCCGAAAATTGTGTAAAGAATTCATTAATGTAGAATATGCAGATATCAATTGAGCTATTCTTACTCCCCCCCTTCCCTTCCTTTTTATCTATTTCTATACAGACGGGCCCGGGATAAAACTAATAGTCTTCTTAGTGGGTCTAGAAGAGCAACAATTGAGAATCGCTGCATTAGAGATACAGCCCGTAGCCAAGGGGGGGGCGACCCCCCCCCACCCCCGCTAGGTGTTGAGTGCCCCCCCCCCCCGCTTAAAAAGAAGAAAAAGAGGAAAAAATAAAGAAAAAGTAACTAAAAAGAGAAGGTACCCCCTTGCTGGGTATTGGTGCCCCCCTGCTTACATTGACCTGGCTACGGGCCTGTAGAGATAGCTTCTGTAATTGAACGCGAGCGTGAATTTCATTAAGTGGGTGATGATAACTCAATGGTCTGTTTTCCCGAACGGATATCTTATCGAGGGGTAAATCAATATAATGTTGTTTTTTTTAAAGTGTGTGCCGATTTCATTATTTAAGCTGATACTACTCCAATATACCAACTGTCTAGTTGTGTCTGATACTACTCCAATGCATCACCTGTCTAGTTGTGTCTGATACTACTCCAATATACCAACTGTCTAGTTGTGTCTGATACTACTCCAATACATCACCTGTCTAGTTGTGTCTGATACTACTCCAATATATCAAATGTCTAGTTGTGTCTGATACTACTCCAATATATCAACCGTCAAGTTGTGTCTGATAGTACTCCAATATATCAACTATCTAGTTGTGTCTAATACTACTACAATATATCAACTATCTAGTTGTGTCTGATGGCACTCCATCCAATATATCAACTGTCTAGTTGTATCTGACGGTTTTCCAATCTATCAACTGTCTAGTGGTTTGTGGAGAGTATCATAAAAGATAGGTAATCCATTTGAAATTTGAGTTCATTGGATACTCTACGGTCACTCTCTCTCTCCCCCAATCTCTCTCCGTTATATATTTATGTGTGAAATCTAAGTGTCCGGGTTTGTGCGGTTTATCGAAACAGATTTCATAGGGCTGGGCTATTTCTGACAGTGGTTTTTTTTTTTGCTATTTCGGTAAACTCTTTCAGACACCAAGCCATAAAATTAATCGCTACTATTTTTCAACAACATTTCGCCCCCATCAGCGACACTGGCCGGATAACTCGTCGGTCATGGCCCGGGAAATGGATTATCTCCCTTGACGACTGGTATGACTAATACAACGGGGGTGTTTAAAAAAAAAATGAAATTCAGTGGTAAACATTCTTCAACTTCATTAGTATTGGGAATCGCCATTCTGCACATAGCAGCTTAATCAATGTATTTATCATTACTACACATGTATGGATGTCGTGTAGTTCAATATATGTTAGGACAGTGCCATATAATGCAGGATAGGATCCAAATATGTCTATGACCCCCCCCACCTCCCCCAAACAAACAAACAAACAAAACAGCAACAACAAACAAACATATATACATCGATACCATCACGTGGCTATTTTTGTCCCACCAGAACAATTACTGGGCCGATACGATACCTTCCAGGTCATGCTAACCCTTCCCTTTTCCCTCAACTCATTGTTCACAACAGTGGCTGCAAAATGTATTTCCTAATGATTCCACAGACCCCGTGCTCCCAACATTCTGTTTATATCTGCTCGCAATGAGAAACCGCATTCATGCTGAACATTTTTTTTTTTATAAACAGTAAATTGTCTATACACCGTGCTGCCACCACCACCCCTCCACCAACCCGGTATTTCACTTGAGAAAAGCCAAAAGCTCTCGAGGGCGTTAGTACCATTCACAAAATAGGGGCTGTTGAGGTAAAAATTATATTGTGAATATTAATATGATATGTCGAGAGATACGGTAGATCTTGTATTCTATTCTGAGTTTGGAAATAAAAACAACAATGATGGTGGTACGTATTTTAAAGAGAGAATTTCTCTTTTAGACACTGATTGGTGTAGCCTCTAAAGACAAAGTTAACTTGTTATAAAACTGTTCTAAGACTACACACTAAAAATCAACTGTTAACACAAATGGATTGCATTTCTCATACATCTAAAGAGGTGAGTGTTTTTTTTTCTATTTTAAATGGTGTAGCGCAGTGGCCACCCCCAACCCTTTTTTCTCGCCACGGACAGGTCAGCGGTTGGTCATTTCACCGCAGCCCACTGGAAAGGGAGATGAAGGGGGGGGGGAATCCGTTGATTATTTCTCGTCCATGGAAAGTCGTACACAATCACGAGATAAATGAATAAAAAAGAAAATAATTTAATATTCCTTGGGCGGCCTGGTAACATTTGTTTCCAAGGACCGGTACCGGTTCGCTGCCCGGGGGTTGGGTTGGGGGGGGGACGACCACTGGTTCAGCGGACTGTGTGGCTAAGGACAGGGTTTGCTTTATGGCAACCGTAGATTGAAGGGGGGGGGCACTTTTGACTATGTGAACTGGAGCTGAGCTAGAGATAGGTTGACATTAATTATACACGTTTTAGATTATCCTGGACCCCCGCGCCCCGCCCCGCCCCGCCCTCCTTTTAAGCGCTCGAATCATAAGACAGTGGTCCCCCCAACCTTTTTTCTTCTAGCCCGGTCGACGTTTGATAAATTTTACCGCGGCCCGCTGGGGACGGGGGGGGGCGGGGGGAGATGGAGGGGGACTAGATGTTGATTATTTACATTTTAGTATTGTTTTTGATTTACAATGTTACTGCCGTTCACACCCGCTCAACTCCCGGTTAAACCTGTTGTCAATGGAAAGTCGCACCATCTCGAGATAAACACACCACAGTATATAAAAAGGACATGAGTGTCTAGGGCGGCCCAGTATCATTTGATCCATGTACCGGTACCGGTCCTTGGCCCGGGGGCTGGAGACCACTGTCATGAGGGATTGAGAGTAATTGAGAAAGCCCACGATATAGAGAGCTCCAAACTGACCTAACGAAAATAGATTATATATATATATATATATATATATATATATATATATATATATATATATATATATATATATATATGTACATCACAGAATTTAATTTGTTTCAGTTTTATGTGTATGGCTGGGTTTGTCCTCAAATCTTGAATTTTTTTTTTCTCACTTTTGGATTTTGTCTAATTTAGTGAGTAGCAGTGACCATGCGTAAAATTCGCCGGTCATAGTCATATTTATAGAAAATGACTATATAATGGTAATGTATTTATTGAATATATTTAGCAAAATCATTCATAACTACAAGTTTGAATATATATATATATATATAACTTTCATTTATATATATATATATATATATATATATATATATACCGTATATGTTGTTAGTCTAATAATTCATACAAATATATAAATCTATGTTCTTTTGTGCTTTGTATCTGGTATAAAACATCAATACATGACCGGCAACACTCACGCCTTGTCCCTGGTGACGTGTAGGTACTAAATTTCAAAACACAATTTTTTATAATTTCGAGTACATGAATTCAAATCTTAAAGAATTAAGAATCAATTTTACTTTTTAATAATGTTTTTTTAACAGGGGAGCTAATTCGCTTTGAGATTATTATGTCAAAATAAATTCGAAGCTAAGCACCGGTGATTAAGTGCGTAAAATTGGTGAAAATTTTTTTTTTATTCTTATACAGATTTGTCAAATTAGTTAAATTATATTAAAGTGTGCAATATCTACAAGAAAAACTAAAAAAAAAAAAGTATAATTTACACATTAAAAAAATACACTTTTCATTTTTATAATAGACCATACAAATGTGTCAGTGACGTAACGAGCTTAACTCGCGCCCGGGGCACAATACCTTTTTAATACCTATTTGGCGCCCCTTTGTGAGTAGCGCCCAAACCTCGCAACGCCTCTGGAATGTGTGTATAATTACTAAAATTAAAAGCGTGGGTGAAAACAATAAACTTGACCTAACTTAAAAATATGTCTTACGATAAGTAATGTATGTCTGAGTGTGTGTGTGTGTGTTCGTGTTTGCACGCCTGTTGGGGGGGCAGAGAATGTGTTTTAAATATAATAATGTTCTACAGAGGAAAATAAAAAAAACTAAGAGCGAAACAACCATTTAAAAAAATGTTAATCATGTAACAACTATTTTTTTTTCCAATCAGTTGGATTATTTATTAGTTGAACGGTTTAAAAAGCTTTTAATTAACTTCTCTCTCTCTCTCTCTCTCTCTCTCCTCTCTCTCTCTCCTCTCTCTCTCTCTCTCTTTCTCTCTCTCTCTCTCTCTCTCTCCTCTCTCTCTCTCCTCTCTCTCTCTCTCTTTCTCTCTCTCTCTCTCTCTCTCTCTCTCTCTCTCTCTCTCTCTTTCTCTCAATTTCCGACCTGAAAATTTAAGCACATGCTTATTATCGATGACAATACGTTATTTTTATAATTTTGAATCTGTATGATAAAATCATGTGAAGTTACCTGACTAATTTAGCTAATTTCTCAAAGATTTTGCTCATGTAACCTAACAGAAAGGTTTATGCGTGTCTGCTCAATTTATTCAAAACACTCTCACCGTATATGCTTAACATTAAAATGTTAATCTTCTAACTCTTTCTACCTTGTAATTCGACAACATCTTCATATAATTCGATAAATGAATTTATATCTGTAAAAAAAAAAATTGAATTTAAAAAAAAAACCTAGACCCACAACAACAAAAAAACTTAAATAAACCCAGAACTACCCTCTAACAGTACGCGACCTTGAGATCTTGTCAATTTCTCTCTCTCTCCCCCCCCCCCCCCCCCCTGGTTCTCTCACCTCGTCTTTAATAACGTATTTGTTGGAACAACATGGAAAACCGTTTTTCCTAAAACAGTTCTACTTAGGCCTCTCCGTCAGTTCCTCTCCTCCTCCCCCCCCCCAAACCGATGCGAAAACCTGATAAAAAAATTCCATAGGGAATGTCCCGGGGGGGGGGGGGGAGGTGGGGTGGTGGTGAGAGGAGGGAATCGAAAACAAAAACATAAAAGCTTTTTACTGCACAATGTTTTTCAGTTCGGGTTTCTCAAAGTGTGAGATGGTGGTGTCTCTTTGGATCACGAAGTGTAACAGTGTTGGAAATCTTTGCCAAGTTCGTCTCTCTCTGTCACTCTGACAGACCAACCACCTGTTCGACAGATGAATATATCATATGTCCGTCAGTCAGGACCGGCCTTACGAGTTGTTGGGGCCCAATTTAACGGATGCTTTGCGAGGCCCCTCTTCTATTTTTTTTACAATAACAACTATTACTATTAATGTACATTGCGGGGGCCCATGCCAGGCGCGGGCCCATGATTGGGAGCAATCGGTCAAATCAGCCCTGCTGTCATTCTGTCTATCTATAATCAATCAATCAATCAATCGATCAATCAATTGGGCTGTATATTAGTTTAACGGTTTGCATTGTCTTCACGTGAACGTAGTAGACCCCCATGTTCTCAAAATAATTTGCTTATTTTTATTTTCTCTCAATTTGAAGTCTGCCAAATATTTAAAAACATTAATGGGGCATTTCGTATTTTAACGAAACGATTTTGTCAAAAAAAAAAAAAGAGCAATTTTGTAATTACATGTCAACTTTTATCAGGGCTTTTTCGTCCCATTTATCTTCACTTGATATTGTGTTATTTCATCTCCTTACATTAACGGGCCATCGGGGGCAGATAAATTGTAGAATTCATCTGTTTCTATAACCTCGGCCTATAAAGGGATTGTGTGGTTAGCACAACGCCCAGCCGCCTTTACTTCCCCAATTTAAGTCAGGTACCCATTTAAATCTGGGTGGACTTGTGAGACGACTTTGAAACAAATTTCCCCTGGAATAATTCCCATGGTTCTCACCGAGGATCGAACCCAGGACTCTCAGGTCGACAGTCGAGGATCTACACCACTCGGCCACCCATCCCACCGAAACGGAATCAAATTTTGAGAACCGTTGGATGCAATCCGCTTCCCCACAATTAGACGGACATGTTTCATTAATCAAGTCGTGTTAAGGTCACTCCCATCTTTTTAATCTCTGACGTTAACATTTTTTTTCATTTGTTTCTAAAGCTTTCAACTCTTTGGGGAGGGGGGGGGGTTAGCCAATAAAAAAAAATTAATACCACCATGTATTTGTTTTTGTTCCAAATATCAGACAAAATGAACCAAAAAAATAAATAAATAAAATGTTTTCAACACATTGCTTTATTTAGGTGGTTGCAAATCGGCAGGGTAATTATGTATATTATTTTTTGCATGCAAACATAAGCGCAGGAACGTTACTGTGGGTTGCACAGCGCGCCGAAGTAGGAAGGGGCGCCGAAGTAGGAAGGGGCGCCGAAGTAGAAAGGGGCGCCGAAGTAGGAAGGGGCGCCGAAGTAGAAAGGGGCGCCGAAGTAGAAAGGGGCGCCGAAGTAGGAAGGGGCGCCGAAGTAGAAAGGGGCGCCGAAGTAGGAAGGGGCGCCGAAGTAGAAAGGGGCGCCGAAAAAGAGCTGTTCTATTTTGTTGTACTTTTTTTCAGAATGGGGGGGGGAGAGGGGGCGCCAAAAAAAAAGATGTAACTCGCACAGGGCGCCGCAAATCTAGCCACGGCACTGTATGTTGGCTAAACTTAACAGTGTTTTACTTGTCCTCTCGACTTCTGTAAGAGCAGAGGACCTCATCTGTTACCCTGTTACCCTGACACGGCCATTAGGCAATCTTTTTTATGAGAGGCCCCAAGTGGCACCTTTGCTTCGTTTTCATAGCTTTCAAGCTGTTTCCCCCCCCCCCCCCCGTGTTGGTTTTGGCCTCCCTGCTTTCCTCTTTGCCCGCGGGGGGGGGGTTTCCATTTCTGGGGGGGGGGGCCTGTGTATTAACACTGTCAGCTGGTGTCGAAGGGTGTACCGTATTAGACGCCATTTTTGTTCTTCCTCCATGGGTGGGGGGGGGTCATGAAAACACAAAACAGTTTTGAGAGGGGGGGAGGGAGGGAGGGAGGGACGGATAGCGAGGCGTACACAGTTTGAGAACATTTTGACTAAATGTAGCGCCTGTGAGGACTGGTGGAAAGGTGGTGGGGGTGGGGGAGGGGGGCTGGAAGGGCGCATATACATATTCGGCACCATTAGTATGCACCAGAAAGCTGGAGAACCTTGAGTGAGTGACCTTGAGTGAGTGACCCATACGAGGGGGCCGACGGAGAGCCGTAAATGTAGGCTATTTACCGTACCACGTCACTCCTTACGCAAAGTTACACCCCCCCCCTTTCCCCATGCCCGGGGCCTGATAGGTGATCGCCTAGTCGCCATATCAAAGTGGATCCGCCGCTGAAATCGCCACGGAAGTAGTGTATGATATAAACTAGTCTATGTTATACAGCAATCTATGATGTTAAGAAATCTATGATATACAAGCAATCTGTGATTTTAAAGCAGTCTCTGATATAAAGATGTTTTTTTGAAATTAAGCGATGTTTGTAAACATATTATAAAGTAAAATAGTCTTTAAAATAAATCTTTCAATGAAATAAAACAGTTTATGAAACATAAATAGGACAGTCTATGATCTTATAAAGCAATCAGTGATTTAAAGCAATCTTTTATAAAGCAATCAGTGATATAAAGCAATCTTTTATAAAGCAATATGTGATATAAAGCAGTTTAAAAAAAAAAACCTTTTTTAGCAAACTGTCGTAGACGGGACAGAAACTTTCACCCAAAATAATTTCATTTCATAGCTTCATGTTTATAGCAAATTTCGCCCATAAAGCTTCACAGTTCATTAAGCAGACTGTTATAATCAATCATCTTTGCGATGGAAAATCAATAATTATGGAAATGTTGCTTTTATCCCATTTAATTCCTATTATAGCAAGCAAGTACAGTTTTCCCTTACCACTTTTTAAGTCTAATATGTCACATTTATGTCTTAATATGTCTTAATTATGTCTTATTTAGTTAAATACATTTAGCAATGCAAGCGCAAAAAAATGGCAATCCTACAACCAGGGGCGCAACCAGTATGTTGAAGTTGGTAGGGTCCAAAATATTAGGTAAGATTGAAAATTGGTATGTCTGCCCACGGGCGTATTCATGGGGGGTGGGGGTAAGGGGGGGCATTTGCCCCACCCCCCACATTTTGAAAAAATGTCATATAAGAGGGGGGCATTTTCTCCCCCCCCCCCTTACATTTAAAAAAAAATGTCATAAAGTTGTTATTTGCCCCCCCCATGGAAAATTTTTGCCCCGCCCATGTGTCTGCCCACCCAAATTTTGGTAGGGTCGAAAGCCAGTGGCTTGATTTTTTGGTAGGGTCCGGACCCGCACGACCCACACATCGGTTGCGCCCATGTCCCCAACTATTGTTTCATGTCTAGAGAGCTGAAATAAAGTTTAAAACTGTATTAAATAGGTATTGTGCATGTTTTTTTTTTAATGCTCCATCTACACAAATGTTCCTTTTATAAATAACGAACCCTACTTCGCGGAAATTCACCCTTCGCGGTATAGTTTGCAGCCATTGTCACCGACCTTTGCCGATGAGTGATGGTCGTTCGTCTAGAAAGTATGACCACATACGGAGTTTTCGGGCATGAATTATATATATATATATATATACATATACATATATATACCAGCAACGTGGTTCTTTAACCACGAAAACGAGGCAATGTCGTAATTAATGCTGCTTAAAACTCGCCAGCTTTGTTTTTTTTTTGTTTATTTCAAGCAGTGGCTTTCTTTTGATCGCTATGTGACATGCGCACTCAACTTAGATAAGGAACACAAGGAAATCCTGGAATCGGGGAAGTAGCGCCACGACCATATGCATTAGTCTGTTCGTCAGCCCCCCCCCTCCCCCCATCTTCTTCCTGTTTCGCTTTGTTGTTTTGCACTCACGGTGGCAAAGAACAACAACTCTTGCATTACAATGAAGTAACTCTGTGAGATTTTATCACGACCTCTTCAATGAAAACAAAAATCAATAGGATAGACCTGAAATAAACAAGGAAAGTCAATCTGACATTTTAAATAACATGACTTTGTTAAGCTCTTGACATGATTTTTAAACATTAAACTGTCAGTTAAATTCTCTATCCCCCCCCTCCCTTTCTCTCATTATTAACGACTCGATTTTGATTATAAAAAAAAGCATTGCAATGAGAATCATTAATAAATTGAAAATTACAATTTCGAAAAAATAAAGCTAACCAATGCTCGTGCTAATAGTTACTGAAGGTTTTCTTTTTTAAATTTTATTTCGAACAGTGGGGAAATTTAAATAACATTTTCTAGGATCTGTCAAATGACACAGACGGAATGACATACATACAGATAGATAGAGGTGTCAGCGTAATACATGCATACAGATAGATAGAGGTGCCAGCGTAATACATGCATACAGATAGATAGAGGTGCCAGCGTAATACATGCATACAGATAGATGGAGGTGTCAGCGTAATACATGCATACAAGATAGATGGAGGTGTCAGCGTAATACATACATACAGATAGATGGAGGTGTCAGCGTAATACATACATACAGATAGATGGAGGTGCCAGCGTAATACATACATACAGATAGATGGAGGTGTCAGCGTAATACATACATACAGATAGATGGAGGTGTCAGCGTAATACATACATACAGATAGGTAGAGGTGCCAGCGTAATACATGCATACAAGATAGATAGAGGTGTCAGCGTAATACATACATACATATAGATAGAGGTGTCAGCGTAATACATACATACATATAGATAGAGGTGTCAGCGTAATACATACAGATAAATGGTGATTGGTGATAATATACATAAAAAAACTAAATACAAACAGACATACTGACCACCGAACAGACATTACGCAACATATACACACAAATACATAAACAAACATTTCAATAAATCACTCAAGTCAAGAATATCATACCTGGATGAGGTGAGACATTTCTTAGTTAGTTTAAGACAGGTGCTTGCAGTCACCTGTTTCTGTGATACATTTCATCTTATTTCACTCATATCAAAGTATCTTACCTTAGGTGCAACAGCACACACACACACACACACACACATACACACACAAACACACACACACACACAAACACACACACACATGAGCTAACGAAACGTACACAGAAACTCACTCTAGCCCACGCACATTAAACCATACAAACACACACTTACCTATATATAGATTTAGTTTTGCTTTGGTTAGACCCAAAAAAAAAGAGTATTTAACGCTTCAGAACACATGTTCTTAGCTATAATCGGGGGGGGGGGGGAGGGCATCTAAATCTGAGTTTGGTTATATTTTGTTTTCATTTGACACATAAGTTTTCAAAGAATCAAACGTGCTATCTTTTGCTGCACGCTTTAGCCTAACTTAGCTAGTCTACATATGACTAAAAATAGCTTCATTAATTTGCACACCGGTGCTATCGATGCTCCCATATTGATTTCCTTATGCTCATCATATCCTCTCCTCTCGTTTTAATCAATACTAAATTAGACAAAAAAAATTAATAGCTACGTAATTCTACAAGACGTTTCTTTATGGACTTGGAAGTCATTAAAATGATGTACTGTCATGCAGAATCTACTCGCGTGCCTAAATTTGAGCTTTCTCACTCATAAATTTAGAACAGTTCCGAAAATGAGTTACAACCTTTGGTGACACACACACACACACGCACGCACGCACACGCACACACACTAATACATAGAATATGAATTCAGTTAAAAGATTACATAAAATTTATCTAAAAACTATAATCAGGTGAAAATTGTTTTCGGATAATCTGAGCTATTAAGAAGTAATACAAGTTACTTTTTTTAGAAATGCAATTGTTCCTCCCCGCCCCCCCCCTCCCGCCACCTCAGACCCTCACATGTTTACTATCATATCTCATGTCTAACTGTGTTTTTCATTATCTCAAGGTCCTTTTGTATTTATACCCAGTGTAAGAGACATACCCAGCCTCGGTACAATGAAGACAGGTACACTCTGAGGTGAAAGGAAGGGGGGGGCGGGTGAATGTCAGTTTGCTCTTAAGAGCGAATTATTAAACTATATATTTAGGCTTCATTTCGTTTCTGTTACTTACAACAAATGATTGCATATACCTGTATACCGATATACCTGTATACCGATATACCTGTATACCTATATACCTGTATACCTATTTACCTGTATGTCTATATACCTGTATACCTATATACCTGTATACCTGTATACCTATATACCTGTATACCTATATACCTATATACCTGTATACCTGTATACCTATATACCTGTATACCTATATACCTGTATACCTATATACCTGTATACCTATATACCAGCGGTCGGGGAACCGGGGTAAATTACCCCAAATGGGGGAAAAATGAAATTTTTGAGGGGTAAAAAGTATATATTTTTAATTTGCTATGGGGTAATATCAAGTTACACAAAAATATTTTGGGGTAATGATTAAAAAAGTTCCCCGACCGCTGCTATATACCTATAAACCTGTATACCTATATACCTGTATACATATATACCTGTATACGTGTATACCTGTATATTTCTTGTGAAATATACAACAATGCCAGACAATGTGTTTCGTGGGTCATAACGCCCCGATATTCTAATCCGTTCTTCTCTTTGTTTACATTCGCATTTATTTGTTTTGTTTACTCGAGAAATTCAGGAGAAATTCAATAAGTAAAGGATGTTCTCAATTTAGCTCAATTTGCTGTATAAAACATTTTTATTTACACTATAAGAGAATAAATGCTTAGAAAAAAGAAAAAATAGGTTTTGTGTTATATATATATCTATAATAGGGAAACACAAAACCTACTCGTGTGTATCAATATCCCATTTCTATGGTAAATTCAGTGTTGCCAGATTGGCGGGTTTTTGCGGAGCTTTTCGGGCATCAGCGGAAGTTTTAGCTTAAGAGCGTGAAGGCGGGTTTTGGGCCGAGTAAAATTTTATATTACGTATAGACTAAAACAAAACAAGCAAAAAAAAAAAAGAAATGTGTAAAACAGTTCTTTTCAGTTTTAATAATTTGGCTAGCTTTTTGGCTTTTTAAAAAAAAAAAAATCTTTTAGCAATTTTCTGTTGAGTTTCGGTCAAGGCTGAATGTATGTGAAATTGGGCGCATTGGGGCGGGTGTTTGGCGATTTCCAACATCGAAGGACCACAGAAGTGCTCAAACATTACTTTAAGCACTGAAGTTTTCGTTTAACTCAATAGATTTTATCACAATATATTTCTAAAGGCAGACCATAAACACGAATCAAGTAATCAATAAAATCCGTTTATTATAAGAGACTCACTCCCATAATTCTCTCAGACATTTCTTGGTTGTAAAAAAAAGTTCAGACGTTTTTTAGCTATAGAAACAATGGAACCTCTGAAAGTCACTTTTTCTACATTCAATTGTGCGGAATTAGCCATCAAGCCTTGAAATAAAACTTCCCCCCATTCAGGAGGACATTAGTGAAATGTCACATGATGAGAAGATAATAGTTTTGTCATGAATGAAAACGTCCGGAGGTTTCGTTACTGAATGTCAACAAATTACGTCATTGAATCATTAGTGACGTGAGTGGAGATGGGTGGGGGGGTATCTTGGTCACGTGCTCCGCAAACGCATTCATTATTAAGGTAGAGGCGGATTCAACGGCGGGCGCACAATGTGCTCGCCCGGGGCTCCGTTGTTATTGGGGGGAGGGGTCCCTCAAAGCTTTACTTTATAAAAACATTTAAATATTTGTCTTTATAGGGGCCAGGTATTTTCTTCTGCCCCCCATGGGCGTCAATCAATGTATTCCGCCCCTGAGTTTTAGTAAAATGAAGTCTTCATAACACGACATTAGTTGATTATTAAAAGGCTAGTGTAAAAAGCCTGCTGAAGCTGGCTGAACGAAATCCGGACAGAAGGGATAAACAAAGAAATATACGAAAAATACATGTACTGCAATAGAAAAGAACATGTGGCATTTATTGCCATGAACAGAATACGATATGAACAGAAATAACAAAAAAAATGTATGAAATACAACGCATACACCGCACGATATGAAAACTAGCTAAGGGAGACACACGGGCTAGACGATTATGTATTTAAGAATTACTAAATATATACATTTTTTTTTAATCTGTATGAGATATTTCAAAAAATTACAAAGACACAGACATTAGAAAAAAACAACCCAGACATGCGTGGCGTCTAAACATACCCTAAGGGTCAGAGAATTAATTTCACTGGTGGGCAGCAGAAAGGAAAAAATAACCGCCAACTAACATGGCCGGCTAAAGGGTAAACCGCGGCTAATTAACAGGGAAGGGGGGAATCTGACATTGGGTTAGGATAAGTTATTTTTTATATTTATTTTTTTACGCAGATCGATAGAAATTATGCAGTGCTTTTTTTTTATTTCACTTTCATTTTCTTTTATTTGTATTTAGCCTACGATATGTTACCATCTGTGTTTGATTACAGATTTAAAATAAAAAAAACCCACAAGAGTCTATTGTTTAAAAAAAATATATATATTTAGTGAAAGCAAATAAAGATCACTTTGAATACCAATTAAAGATCGAGTCAAATAGCTTGCCTGGTTTTATAATATCATGTCAATATCGGTGGCGTCACTTAAGGTGATGCGGGGGGGGTGCGGGCCCACCGGGTGACACCAACCATAGAGACGCCACTGGTCAATATATTTGTAAACAATAGCAAAGTATAAACAATACTTTGAAAATAGACCTAGGTTATAGTCAACAGACCCGTGGTCAGGTCAGTTTGCATTGGTACACTCCCAGCTTTGCAGAATTTCTCAAAACTCTGCTGGTATTCGACCATGTAACCTACATACCACACAGTACGCAGTACACAGTACACACTACACACCAGTGGCGTAGCACGCCCCGGGGGGCACAGTACACTTTTTAGCGCCCTCCCTCCCCTTCGAAAACCATATAATATTATATGTAAATCATACCATTTGGCTGGCGCACTATTTGTGAGTGGCGCCCTGGGCATAATGCCCTCTTGCCCACCCCTCGCTACGCCACTGCTACACACTATAAGTAGGCCTACACACTACACAGTACACTGACAGACCATCTCCTCACCACCGAGTAAATCTTTCATGTTAGCCTTTTTGCCCCCCCCCCTCCCTCCCACTCCCTCGCCCCCCCCCCCACTCCCTTATTCGTCCTTACCAAGTGTGCAGTGACTATGAACGATATAGATAGTTGGCTGGACAAGCTGGGATTTGAACCCGTTTCCTAAAGCATAAAGATCGGACTCCTAACCAAGGTGCAACGATTCACCTACCAACATTGGTTCACGGGCGGGATATAATAACCAAAATAGCATTTCTATAACTAATGATGTCCTAAACAGGGATAGAACTGATAACAGTCTTGTTTCCATTAATACACCAGCTTCTCTGATACGGATTCTTTTATCATTACATAATGTTTACTGCTCATTTTTCATATATATATATATATATATATATATATATATATATATATATATATATAAAGGGGCAATTTGAAATTTAAATACAGTAGACATTTTTTTTTCAATAAAAAATATTTTTTATTCGATTTTGAAAGAATGTGTAGTGGTGATATTTTTGCTGGTGATAAGACCAACTTGATTCATTTTCAAACCACAATTATTTTTTTTTAATCAGTATTCTTTATTGGTATTTAAACTAATTATTATCATTTATAGGTAGGTGTACAAGACAATCTATACTTATATTTTTAGCGCCGTTTTACTACACATCCTTAAATACATAATCGTCTAGCCCGTATGTCTCCCTCAGAAAGTTTTCATACCGTGCGGTGTATGCGTTATATTTCATACATTTCTTTGTTATTTCTGTTCATATCGTATTCTTTTCATGACAATTAAGGCCATATGTTATTTTCTATTGCAGTATTTCGTTTATTTCTTTGTTATCCCTTCTGTCGGATTTTGTTCAGCCAGCTTCAGCGGGCTTTTCAACTAGTTAGGGCATAATACGCCCAAACCACTTTGATATTGCATAGGGTTTATAATGTTTCAACTTTGTAGAGAGATGGGTACTTAGATGCCCCTGTATATGGAAATAAATGTAACAAATTATATCACTCAGCAGCCAGTCTATTGGCACGAGAACAGTTTGTCCGTGTTCCAGGCTATGGAAGATAACAATTCCTCTGCGCTAACTTGATCTTAAATAATAAATGCCATGTGTTGTAGACAACGATACATCAATGATACATTCACGGTCTCCTATTCCCCCCACCCCCCCTCACCCGGGGGGGGGGTGGGGGGAAGGGGAAATATCTGGTGGTCGTCTCTGGTCAAATTACCAAGGGGGACACAACTGAATGTCAGAAAGCGATAGAAAAGTAAATTCTGCTGGATTTGACCAGTTAAAACCCACATTGATATGCCTCTAAAAATAAAGAACAAATAGCGAATTACTGAACAGTTGAAACAAACAAACCCACTTGCTTAGTTTAACAAAATATTAGTATCCAAGCAGAGGCGGATTCATGTCGGTTGTGGTCCCAACCGCAAAACAAAATTGTGGGCCCTTAAGGTAAAACAGTAATGCTGGATTGTATGGGGCATTCTTTAGTTCGGGTCTCATGTTTTTTTTGCCGCCTCTGTGCATGCGCCGTGTTATCTATGACGTAGTACACAATAAATAGACCAATATGGTGACGTCTTCCTCGCAGTAGCCTCATTTGAATGACGTAGAGCACCGACCAAAAACAGCCAGACATTTACAATAAATTAACGCACCAATGCAGATGTGACAATCAAAACGTGCCGCTGTGTTTAAATACAGGTGAAAATGAAGAAGGGAAAAAAAAACAAAGCTCACAAAAATGTCTCATTCCATTGTGACAGAAAGTGATGACGTAATCCGCTGTAATTTTTTTAAAAAGTAAAATGTATGAGGAGATTCTTCAATTATAACCTATAACTTTTATAAGATAAGATAATTCCCTGTTTTGTCTAAATCTTTTTATTTAGTCATTCAGTAAACTCTCAAATCACTATCTCTTAAAAAGGGCACACACAAAGAGTGTAGCTACAACCTAACAAGATACAAAGAGTTTAGTTACAACCTAAAAATATACAAAGAGTGTAATCACAGGCTATCAATATACAACTCAAAGCCAAGGAAGAAAAGATGAAGTAATTTCAAAGAGTAAATTATACACCAACTTAGACAAACTGTGTGGAGCCAGAACCTTGAAGGACAAGATGGAAATTTGATGAGTCTCTTACTAGTTTATTCCCCTCCACACCCCCCACCCCCACGCCCCCACCCCAGCTATTCCTGTATAAATATTGACGAGGTTACTTTAATGGATAACGTTGGTTTGATATTTTTTTTTTTACTAATTTATTTAGTTTGCGTGAAACATAGACATATTGATTTAGTTTTTAATCGATAGATAAGCAGAGAAAGAGAGAGAGAGAGAGAGAGAGAGAGAGAGAGAGCGAGATGGAGAGAGAGAGACTTATTAACCAACAGACTGACGTATTTATATACATACATATAGATAGATTAGATAGATTCGATTAGATAGATTAGATAGATAGATAGATAGATAGATAGATAGATAGATAGATAGATTAGATAGATTAGATAGATTAGATAGGTATATTAGGTAGATAGATTATGTATATAGATTAGTTAGATTAGAAGATATATTAGATAGATAGATAGATAGATAGATAGATAGATAGATAGATAGATAGATAGATAGATAGATAGATAGATAGATAGATAGATTAGATAGATAGATAGATAGATAGATAGATAGATAGATAGATAGATAGATAGATAGATAGATAGATAGATAGATAGATAGATAGATAGATAGATAGATAGATAGATAGATAGATAGATAGATAGATAGATAGATAGATAGATAGATAGATAGATAAATAGATAGACAAACAGACAGACTTAATATTTCTCAAACTCATGTTCAATGTCTCCATCTAACTGTCTATCCATTATGTCCACCTATACGTTTAATTTTTTTTTTGTTC
The DNA here is from genome assembly GCA_021962125.1 of Bulinus truncatus. Lineage (NCBI taxonomy): Eukaryota > Metazoa > Mollusca > Gastropoda > Planorbidae > Bulinus > Bulinus truncatus. Next base: position 999,231 of record JAGDYQ010000092.1, read on the forward strand.
AGATAACATTGTTCAACGGCTGTGACAAACATGGCCTCAGCTGTCATTTCTGAATGTCACAATGACCTCATCACATGAGCTGCCCTAAGGGCAGATCAATTTTTTTTTTTGGTATGCTCTCTTTCTCTCTCTCTCTATCTATCTCTGTGTGTGTGTGAGTGTGTTATTCCTTTGTCTGGTGACACTAATGAGGTCACAGACTGTAGACATTACCAGGATAGTGCAATATCCGCTGGGAAAAGGGGGGGGGGTGAAGAGGGCGGCTCCGTGGCGGGGAAGCTGTTAACCGGACAGGTGAAATGTAGGTGGCTGGTTCGAATTTCCTTAACCTACGTCATTAGCAGTGACTCCGTGGCGGTTTAAGCCTGGGAATGGAGGGGGTTGGGGAAGGGGGGTTTGTAGAGAGAGGGGGCGCTGTTAAACTACATAAGAATGGTAATTGGGTCGATGTATATATATATATATATATATACATGTCAGTGATATACATGTCAGTGATATACATGTCAGTGATATACATGTCAGGGATATACATGTCAGTGATATACATGTCAGTGATATACATGTCAGTGATATACATGTCAGTGATATACATGTCAGTGATATACATGTCAGTGATATACATGTCAGTGATATACATGCCAGTGATATACATGCCAGTGATATACATGTCAGTGATATACATGTCAGTGATATACATGCCAGTGAGATACATGTCAGTGATATACATGTCAGTGATATACATGTCAGTGATATACATGTCAGTGATATACATGCCAGTGATATACATGTCAGTGATATACATGCCAGTGATATACATGTCAGTGATATACATGTCAGTGATATACATGCCAGTGATATACATGTCAGTGATATACATGGCAGTGATATACATGCCAGTGAGATACATGTCAGTGATATACATGTCAGTGATATACATGTCAGTGATATACATGTCAGTGATATACATGTCAGTGATATACATGTCAGTGATATACATGCCAGTGATATACATGTCAGTGATATACATGTCAGTGATATACATGCCAGTGATATACATGTCAGTGATATACATGTCAGTGATATACATGTCAGTGATATACATGTCAGTGATATACATGCCAGTGATATACATTCCAGTGATATACATGTCAGTGATATACATGTCAGTGATATACATGTCAGTGATATACATGTCAGTGATATACATGCCAGTGATATACATGCCAGTGATATACATGCCAGTGATATACATGCCAGTGATATACATGTCAGTGATATACATGCCAGTGATATACATGTCAGTGATATACATGCCAGTGATATACATGTCAGTGATATACATGCCAGTGATATACATGTCAGTGATATACATGTCAGTGATATACATCTCCTTACGTTAGTTGTATGTGAGGTAAAGGCACGGGCGTTTTATAGACAGGGAATCTAGGTCATCACCACCGCTACCTCCTCCATCCAGTAAAAAAGTTCTATCAAAATGAATGCAACAGGGTATGGGGGGGGGGGAGGAAAGCACGTACATTTTTTTCCTAGCCGCATCCCCAATATATCTTTTAGCATTGTGTATCCATCACAATTAAACATTAATAGCCCTGTGAGTCTATTATAGAGGGGACGGATGATCGTGCGGTAAAGCACTCGACTGACGACCTGAAGGTACCTGGTTCAATCTTCGGTGAGGACCAAGTACATTTTTTTTCAGGTCTTGGCTCAAGTTCCCAATATATCTCCCGTGGTGCCTCCATGGCCATTGCACTATCGTTGGGGATGCTATAAACCACTAATGGGACGGTTTGTATGGTGCCCTTCTTTCATCCACACACACATGCAATGGCCATGGAGGCACCACGGGAGATACATCGGGAACTTAAGCCGAGACCTGAAAAATTTCCTTGGTCTTCACCGGAGATTGAACCAGGTCGACAGTCGAGCGCTTTACTGCACGACCATCTGTCCCTGTAGTAGAGGGAGGGGGGGGGCGCTCCCTCGTATGAGCTTCAAATGTTTAGTTTAGATGCTTCAGTTACAGGTAAGTGATAATAGCATCTCCTAACGGCAGGCATACTTCAGGCTCAGTCAGGTTCAATCGCCCATGTTATTCCAGCCCCCCCCACACACACACACACTGACCGCTACTACGTATCTGTCCTTTGTTGGCAAATTTATAGAGTTAATACTGAGCGAGTTTAACAATCGTCATACTGTTAATTAATTCTGATTGCCTGTCCCACCTTGCCTTTTTTGTGAGTAGAGTATATAACTCTTTTTTGTGGTGCAATATTTCATACACTTCTTTTTTGTGGTGCAATATTTCATACACCTCTTTTTTGTGGTGCAATATTTCATACATCTCTTTTTTGTGGTGCAATATTTCATACACCTCTTTTTTTTGTGGTGCAATATTTCATACACCTCTTTTTTGTGGTGGAATATTTCATACACCTCTTTTTTGTGGTGCAATATTTCATACACCTCTTTTTTGTGGTGCAATATTTCATACACCTCTTTTTTGTGGTGCAATATTTCATACACCTCTTTTTTGTGGTGCAATATTTCATACACCTCTTTTTTGTGGTGCAATATTTCATACACCTCTTTTTTGTGGTGCAATATTTCATACACCTTTTTTTAATATTGTTCTGTGATGGAAAAACTTGAAAAATTCACAAGTAGTAATTGAAATGATCCCTCTAGCAATAGAAGGGAGACAGAATGTTAAGCAGTGATACGAGGTGTGTGTGTGTGTGAGAGAGTAGGATATATGCCAGTGAAACAGTAAATGGCAGTGATGATTGGCGTCCAGTGAGACGCGCTGACCTTATCTATTGGGCAGTTGATAAGGATTCGTTGATTATGTTTCATGGCTTCAGGTATATATGTCACTCTCATAATTTATCCTTCTATCCAGTGGCGCAACCGGGGGGGGGCAGGCCCCCCCCCCAGACCAAATCATTAATACATATTTTACTAAATAAAGTTACTAAAAAGACTGTCAAACTGTCTTTTTTCTATATGTGAGCCCTCCCCCCCCCAGCATTTTTTGCTGGTTGCGCCACTGCTTCTATCTGGTCAAAATCCATCTCTCTAACTTCTTAATAATTATCTATGTATCGGTCTAAGTATATGTGTGTATATCTATATGGCTTAATTTAATTATTTATGATTTTATAAAATATTTATAATTTTATTATATATGTAAGGGCTTAAACAAAGTTAATTTTTTTTTGCTTGAAGATAATAAAAGACTGTATAATAGTGCTATGTTCATTTTAAAATAGTGCTATGTTCATTTTAAAATAGTGCTATATTCATTTTAAAATAGTGCTATGTTCATTTAAAATAGTGCTATGTTCATTTTAAAATAGTGCTATGTTCACTTGTCGTGCTCATACAAAAAATGCAAAGCATATTCATCCTTTTTTTTAAAAAATAAATAAATTCATGTGTTATCTATAAATATATTAAATAGGAAAAAATAATGTTTATTTAAGACTATAAAGAGACACATTTATGCATTAGTCTATTTGAATGTCTATCTAATTGTCTGTCTAACTATTTGCATGTCTGTCTGTCTTTCTGTACACATAAATCATTATAATTTACAATTTAATTTTCCTTCATCATAGTTTTTAACTAAACACAGACCATCACATAACATTTTTAATTTGTTCGACATATAACAGGTTTAAACTAAATATGTTCCGAATATAACCGGTTCTAACTAAATATGTTCCGAATATAACCGGTTTTAACTAAATATGTTCCGAATATAACCGGTTTTTATCCCAATTTCTTTACTGCCATGTGTACTTCCTTTTACTACTCTGTTGTTTTTTTTTTCGTTTTTTTCTCTTTAATTTAGATAATGGCTGATAAACGGACCAAGGAGGAAATTCTGGAGGAGATACGACGAGAGGATTCTATCAAAGATGTACCCATCAACTCTGCGGTGATCATCGCAGTATTGTCAGCAATTTCTTCAGTTGCAGGTCAGTATTAAAATACACAAAAACAAAAAACAAAGGAATTTGGCGAAAGAAAGGTGGTAGAGGTCTAATAAAATATGAGCCCAATTTGGCAACTTGTAAAATGTGTCTCGGTGTTCGTAGGGCTTAAAACCACACACACAGACAAACATAAACAACTACAATCTTCAAAAATGTTTTCAATTTGTTTCCATTTATTTATTTTCCCGCCATCGCATAGACTTCAAAACAAACGCGCAGACGATGTCCTGATGTAGCATTTGAAAATGTTTGTTTTCTCATTGGCACGTGCCAGCGTACGAATCAAAACACTTTCAAAGTATCATCTTTTAAATACATGTAAAATAAATATTTTTTATCGGAAAACAAACAAAAAAACAAGCACGGTTATTTTACATATCGTCGTTTCCAAACATTTGCTACGCCCAGTGGTGGGTGTGTGTGTGTGTGGGCGGGCAGACATTTGATCGTTGGGGGGGGGGGGGTGGATGGGTTAGGGGGAGAGCAATTCGATATCTCATTTCTCCGTTATATTTTATTAACATTTTTATGTTTCCTTAGAAACGTATTCTGTCCATAAACGTTTTTCCCGTTCTTATAGAAACGTGTCATTCAGAGAACAATGAACTTATTGAAAAGTTGGGTGAGTCCATGTGTGGGAAGAGGAAGGGGCGAACAGCATACACATGGTTGGTAAACAATGATAAAGCCTATACAATTTTAAGTCAAATGTGGCGCAGTGGTAAGAGCGTTGCTCCTCTACTATGTGATCCTGTGTTCAGGGTCGTTCTTATCTTAATTTGGGGGCCCTTGACAGACATTCGGGGGATATTTGGGAGCAGTATACAAACCTACATCCAACGGCCCTGATGTCATAAGAATTAGTGCCGGGATTGGGCCTTCAGTGGGACGGGTGGCCGAGTGGTGTAGATACTCGACTGTCGACCTGAGAGTCCTGGGTTCGATCCTCGGTGAGGCCCATGGAATTTTTTTAGGTGAAATTTGGTGTAAAGTCGTCCCACAAGCCCACCCAGCTTTAAAATGGGTACCTGACTTTAAGTTGGGGAAGTAAAGGCGGCTGGGCGTTGTGCTAACTACACAAATCCTTCATATGCCGAGGTTATAGAAACATATGAATCCTACACTTCATCTGCCCCGATGGCCCGATAAGGCCAAGAAGGGAAACTTTACTTTTTTTTTTGTATAGACAATTAATGGGACTGATTCCATGGTGTCCTTCTTTCATCCCCACCATAGACTATGGTGCGATGGGCCATAGATAGTTGGGGGGGGGGTGAAAGCTTCACCTTGACCTGAAACATCCATCGCTTTCCTCACCTGAGATCGAACCTTTGACCCTCAAGTCGATAATCGAGTGCTTTACCGCACGACCATCCGCCCTGCTATTTTCAAAGTATTGCGTCAGTTCATTTCAATTTTTTTTTATTTGTGCTGTATAAGACATGTCTATATCTTTGTTGTTTTTTTTCATTTTCGATTTTCGTCCACCAGGTACAGTTGCCTGTTTGTCTATTGGTTTCCTGGAGATCTACAGACAGGATGTTATAGCCTTCTGGATGGCCTGCATCCCCGTATGACTCTTGTTTACCTTTCTTTTTATTCATTCTTACTAACAACTGTTTTCTTTTAACCAAAGTCACTGTGTGTGGTCGTAACAATAGACTATGTGATCGAACATTATGCTATACGAACTTTCATTTTAACCAAGGTCACTGTGTGTGGTCGTAACAATAGACTATTTTATCGAACATTTTGCTATACGAACCTTTTTTACATCAGAGATCACACTGTGTGTGGTCGTGACAATAGACTATATCCCTATTGTCTTTTTAAAGACTTAGTGTGGATTGCACGATAAATTATAATTTAAAAAAAAAAATAAAAAAAAAAGGAATGAAACGTAATAAACGAATAACATCAGTGGGTGTAATACAAAGTCTTATTTAAATGTTATGTGCCGTCAGTAATGTAAGGACTTGAAAAAGGTTTTTTTTTTTTTTTAAGATAAGAAAAGACTTTAAACAAAATTCTAAGTTCATTATTTTGTGTACAACAAAAAAAAATACATTCATTTATGACTATTAATGTAAATATATATATTTTTTTTAAATATGACTATTAAAATAACCATTTATCGATATGTTATACTAAGAAGTTACATAACAAACATCACTGTGTTCGCTCTCGTCTGTTACGAAATCTTAAGGGACACAGACCAGCTAACCAGTTTTATTTTTTTTTATTCTTCTTTCTGGCAAATATTCGTAAACCCCCACCCCTCTCACATTGCCGCCCGCCCCCCCCCCTCAATTTGCACTCGTTCCAAGATATATCAAACTATATTACAAGTTGTAAGTTGCACGTGTTCAACTGTTACATTTAAAAGATCCATCCAGGGTTCTCCCTTCGCGCCCCCCCCCCCCAAAAAAAAACAACGTTATAAAATAGAACGAAACGAAACGTCGTTTTTACGTTCATTTATTTGTACATGTCATTGATGTAAACCGCTGGGGGAAAAAGGAGTGTATTTGTTACATACTCCCATATCATGGTGATGTTTAACACAGGTATCAGTCATATACCCTGGAGATATTATGGTATAAATTTGAGACTTTTTACGATTTGGAGAAAAAAATGATCCAATTTTTTTTTTCAACTTTAAAGCCTCATATCGTTATTAAACAAAATAAATGACATGTACAGATAATTAATTAATCAATTAATACACATTCTTAGAATAATGAGTTCTTTGCAATGAAATAAAAAAAAAATTAAAATATCACTCTTTAAAAAACCGGTTTTGAGTTCTTAGTAAACTTTCTTGTTTCGCTAATGACATTTTTTTTTTCCTTTCAGTTTTGTTTCCCCTTTATAAGTGGATTATCTGTTGCTTACAGAAAGAAACTTTCATGTGTAAGTGGGGTTTTTTTTTTCATGCTTTTTTTCGACAGTTAGCGTATTAACTAACGTATTTACAGACACATTTATGCAGTGCCGCTCAAAAGTTATGTGGGGGCCCCAAGGCCTAACTACCCCCCCCACCCCCGACAGGTATTATGAGTCCAATGTTCCCTCTAAGCCGAGCGCGAGAGCGATCGCTCACACGAATTCAGAGCGTCGCTCATACTACACGTACGATCGCTCACTCCGACGGACGACATCGCTTAAATCGCTCACTTCATACCACACCTTAGAGAAATTATGACCCCAAAGATCTGAAAGCCTCTGCATTGGAATCACAATAGCCTCAATAGCTTTTGAAAAGCATTATCTTCCATACTGATATTTTATAATCATTAGAAATTCATGACAGCTTAAAATAACAACAAAAAAAAAAAGTCTGGGAGTTCGACAACACAAGTTATTTTTAGAATCTGTCGTCATTACTGTCTTGTTGCTTATCTTCTTTCGCTTCTTGGGTTTTTTATATTCTTTCTTTTTTTTTTTAGACCTGTTAACAACCGGCTTAGTTAGATTGATTGGACAGTAGCGGACAAATCAGTGTGAGGGAAATGAAATATGAAACTCACCCGGAACAGCTGATCTGGAGGGAAATTTCAGGGGGGAGGGGGCGGGGGGTGGGCGTGTAAGACAGGGGCGGTAAATAAATCTTCTTGACAATAACGTATGACGACAACGCTGAGTAGAGTATATTAAAGTAGGCCTTGAATATAGGGGGGGGGTATGCTGGCCGGATACTCGCCGGATAGTGTTAGATTAATATTATAGGTAGGTCAGAACCGTTCTTAAGTAGGCTATAGGTAAATTAAGGCGATGTTTGGGGCCCCCAGTGGTAAAATGGGATTTCTTGGAGTGTTAATCTTTTTTTTTTTTAATTTGATTCAATGTGACCCTTTGAGGGCTCCCATGATAATTTTTTTTTTGCCTTGGGACCCTAGTCATCTCTATTAGTCTCGACCCTGATCCTCCAAATACATAGTAACGGCCCTGCTTTGGGTAAAGACTGACCAATAACCTACTTTTTTTTAATATATATATATATATCCCATAATTACTTTATAGATTGCCCAATGTGTAAATACTAAAATTATATTTATGTTTTGAACATCTTGCACCACCAACTATCATTCTCCTTGTTTTTGTTTTTTTTTTTTTTTTTTTTTGTTTTTTTTTAAATTTCGGTAAAAAGTGAACCCCGCGGGTCTGGTTTGTCCCGGTGGGTGTGTGTGTGGGGGGGGCTGCTTGATTTTGGCCACGAACTCAGCCCCCCCCCCCTTACACTCACGCCCAAAGTATGGCGGTGAGATGTCCACTCTACAGTCTACACCCATGTGTTCTTGGTTTGGCCATTATGAATTTAAGAAACAATTTGTAGCCCAAGATTTTTTTTTTAAAAAGCAGAACAAAACAGCAGCTTTGCTTTAGTCAAACTGTTGCAGCGGTGGACTGGGCCGCCGGGACACCGGGAAGATTCCCGGTGGGCCGCCAGGACACCGGGTATGTCTCACAATGTGGGACCGCTTTTTGTTTTTTTTCCCGGGCCGCTTCAACTCCCCAGTCCACCCCTGAACTGTTGCTGTTCAATTTATTTTCTTGAGATACTGAACTTTCACATGTGCAATTAATTCTTTTTCTCTGTCCAGGTTGGGGTTCATATATCACTACTGCTGGCTACACTGCTCACTGGCGGGGCGGGCTACGGCTACTCAATTGAGCCCGTGTTTATCAACAGGAAAAACTGCAAGTGGGTCAACATTTTATTTTTGTTTTCATTGTTTCGTTTCTTTTTTTTTTCTCCCGTATTAGCAATTGTAACTTTTTGGTTTATCTTTCTACATTTGTATTAAATAAATTAAATAAATTAATCAAAACATAGTTTTGGATTTAAAGATTATTGAATTATGGAGGTATATATATATATATAACTATATATATATATATATATATATATATATATAATCAGAGCAACGGATCATAGCCGATTAGGTTAAACAATATATAAAATAAGCTTATGACTTAAATAAAAAAAATATCTGAAATTCTCGAGGTTTTTTATTTGAAAACAGTGGATTGGGAAAAGACATGAAAGGGGAATAACCAAAAAATGAACTTTTTTTGTTCAGTTAAAGTTCAATGATTAGATCAAGGCAAACTTTATATATATTCCAATAGGATCGTCAGCGAGGACAGGGGGCCCTGCGACAAAGAAACCCTGCTGTACCTGTACGTAATCAATGGAGGGGTAGCTCTGGGGTTCTCTGTGATTAGTCTAGTGTACTCGCTCATCACATGCTCGTGCGCAACGGTGAGTACTCATATACAAATATTGAATTTTTGTTTGTTTTATTTGTAATAATATTCTGGCTTTGTCAGCTCGATACAACTTAAAGTGGGGCAAACGGTAACAACTAAAAGTGGGACAAACAGTAACAACTAAAAGTGGGGCAAACATTAACAAATAAAAGTGGGGCAAATAGCAACAACTAAAAGTGGGGGAAATAGTGACAATTAAGAAAAAGGGAAACATCCAATGGGTTATTGGTCATACACAGACTGATACACTGGACAGACATATAAACTTAAGGGACTGATAGGTTGAAAACTAGTCTGGAAGGACAGACAGATTGGTTGAAAACTAGACTGGAAGGACAGACATTGGTTGAAAACTAGACTGGAAGGATAGAAAGATAGGGTGAAATAGAAAAGAAGACTGATAAACTAGAAAACAAAAGATTAAATGGATAGACAGAAAAGTAATGGAAGAGGAAATTGGAGGAAAAGATTGAATGAGTGAACGATCAGTTGACTGAATGGATCTGTTGATCGATTCATGAGTGGATTTCATAGAAGGATAAATAATGGATAGTGGGACGGATGGTAGAGTTGTGTAGTTACTCGATTGTCGACCTCAGAGTCCTGGGTTCGATCATCGGTGAGAACCATTGGAATTTTTCCAGCTTTAATTTGTTTCAAAGTCGTCCCACAAGTCCACCCAGCTTTAAAGGGGTATCGCCGGTACCTGACTTAAGTTGGGGAAGTAAAGGCGGCTGGGCGTTGTGTTAACCACACAATCCCTTTATATGCCGAGGTTATAGAAACAGATGAATTCTACGCTTCATCTGCCCCGATGCCCCGTTAGGGCTAAGGGAACTTTACTTTTTTTTTTTAAATAATGGATGATAAATGGTTGGATTGGTTATTGGGTGGATACATGTATGGACATGATGGATGATCAGTAGATGGATCAAAACATGTATGGAAATGATGTATTATGAATTTATAGGTTAATGGATCAAAACATGTGTGGAAATGATATGAGGTTGGACAGATGGAGAAAATAATGGATGAATGAATGCATGGATGGATAAATGGTTGGAAAGAAAGATGGAAATGATAAATGGTCGATCGGATGGACAAATGACTGAAGGATAAAAGTATGGTTGTATAAATCGTTGGATGATTCACACATGGATGGATAGATAGATGAATTGATAGATGTGATTGGTAGATTACAGGGTTGGATAAATGAATACATTAAAAGACTTGCTCAAATCAAAACAGAACAATAAAACGTTTTATCTCTTTGTCCAGAAACGGAGAAACCAGCGAGAGACCATGGAGCATGTGGAGCACGAGAAACAGCTGGAGTTCCAAAAGAGGGCCAGCCGACGGAGCCACGAAAAGGTCACCTACGTTCCATCTTGGCCAGGGGTCGTAACCCGATCAGAGCCGGCAGCGACAGCCCACCACGCTGTGAAATCCGACTGCAGCAACGGCAGCCTAAAGACTGCCAAGAGAGGCTCGACCCATGACGAGGAGAAGGACGACCACAACCGTCTTCTGTCCAGCGCCGGAGAGTCGCGGGAAGACAACGCCCATGTAGTAGCCGACGATAAACAGAATAAAGATTCCACCAAATCAGGGGACGCCACAACTCATTTATAATCGTGAAGCTAAAAAAAAATAGAATTTGTTTAGACCGTAAGAGAATCTAAAACTTAAAAGAGATGTACATGTATTTTGCTTCTACTAGCAAATGACAAATTGGTCAAAATATTATGGCCAGTAGATGTAACCAATTCCCTGGCCACTGTGTCGAATCATCTTAGTTAATTATAGTAGAAATAATTCCGACTTATAGTTCTATAAAGCCGATTAATATATCTTCTATTACGTTAATTATTACATAATAATATTTAAATGTTCATTTTCATTAATGTATTTTTTGGGGGGAAAATTTCGAAATTTAAATTTAGATTTAGATATCTTAAATAAGAAAATTTTCTTCAATTTAACTTTCTTCCAATTTACAACACATTGAAAACCGGAAGTCAATATTGTGATGAAACAATTTGTTCAGGCTTTTGTTTTTTCAGATTTGTTTTCTCCGATTTTTTCCACATTTGTTATTTCCCTTTCATTGTTATGTTTATATTTCTCCTACCACCGAATATAATTGATGCTGTTTTTATATTTGATCATTTTTTTCTTCCACATAAAAATATTTGCTCTGATTGATGCTATGACATTTGGCGACTCATTGTTATGGCAAACATTTTTTTTTTGTTCACGTTTTAGCTCATTTACATTATATTTCATCTTAGCCAGGTTTTGTCGCAGGGCCATCTTAATAGCTTTTCGGCCACAACCCCCCCCCCACTAGAAATAATAGCCATATGTTAAGGGGAGACCTGAGAAATTTTTTATTAGATTATGTGAAAGTTATAAAGTCCTTTTTTATGTAGAGGGTGACCTTGGCAGTTTACTTAATTTGTCAATCCATAAGTAGAAGGGCTCTGTGTTTGGACCCTTCCGACAAAAGGTAACAATAAATCAATGCAAGAGATTTATCAGCATAGAGCCCTGATGTTCATGGGGCCTTCGGGCAAGTGCCCAGTGGCCCATGTGTTTAGACTGGTCCTGATTAACCAAACTAATGATTTCATGCTCTTAATATAAAAATGTTCTAGCGTTCATTTATCTGTGTTCTTAAGCTGAAATTCATATTTTTTTAAACCAGGACATTTGTTATGTATTACTAGCTGTACCCTGCAAAACATTTGCATAGAGTTATATCCCCTTAGGCTTGATCGGCAGGCTAGGTTATTTTTGGTTTCGGGCAGATCCGATTTTTTTTTTCATGATTGTATTTTAAACTGGAATACTGTTATATTAATTCTTTACTTTCGATTTAACGCAGCGCCCAAATCGCTATTATTTTATTATATTTTACATGATGATCTTCGATGTTACATTTGTATTTAAAAAGTTTGTTCAATTCCCTGTAGATATTTTTATATTACCAGTTCTCTATACATCATTATATCACTAATAACTATTTGATTTATCATTTATCATGTGTCTATTACATGTACCTTAATATTCTCAGCGGAATATAAAGTCATCATACAATTGTGAACTAAAATGTTCAATGTGAAAAGAAAGAAGGCACTAATAAAGAAAGCAGAGCGTTTGGTTGATTCAAAGCTTTTTAAAAAAAAAAAAGTTCATGCCAGGCTTTGGCACACTGTGTTACTACTGAACGGTGTTGACATAGTACACTCTATTTGTGAACAATTGACTCAAGACCGAAATATACTGCAATACATCAAAGAGCATTAATCAAGAAATGTGTAAAGGTCATTTTGTATAACTAGAGTTATCGAACGCTTGTTTCCTGCTTTAAAAATGTATGTTTATTATTCAAACCATTTTACCATTTTTTTTTTTGCTAAGACAAAAGAGATTATTTGTAAACAATTATTGTAGAATTATCAAAGTTGATATTTGTCTTTTCTTAATATGGAAATTACGTATGTACTGTGTTTTTCGCCTGGTGTCATTTCAATTTTTAAAACTATCTTTGTGTTTGTATAAGCACATGTAACAATCAATATAAACTATAACATATCCAGAGCCATCGTAGACTGACCCAGAGCCTTTCGTATAAATAGGTTAACTAGACAAATGCCTAGGGCCACCTCTTAGTAGAAATGTGTATTTTAAATGGTACTTAGAGATTCCCAAGTACTCCTGAGATGTACTTTTTCTAGCCCCCCCCCACAACTTTTCTCTGAATGTCTTTGCCTGGGGCCCCTAACGTTTCTCTGAATGTCTTTGTCTGGGGCCCCTAACGTTTCTCTGAAAGTCTTTGCCTGGGGCCCCTAACGTTTCTCTGAAAGTCTTTGCCTGGGGCCCCTAACGTTTCTCTGAAAGTCTTTGCCTGGGGCCCCTAACGTTTCTCTGAAAGTCTTTGCCTGGGGCCCCTAACGTTTCTCTGAAAGTCTTTGCCTGGGGCACCAAAAGACCTAAGAAGGGCACTGGCCAAATGATATTGTGTTTGGGGAGGGGGCGGCTACTGTGACTAACCAGCTCAAACACATGGGGGCCCCCCAGGAAAGTAACCACTAGGGCCCATGCTTTAAGACAACCCTCACTGTAATCTGGATCTGTCAGAAATAATATTTCCCTCACCCCCCTATTGTTAACATACAAATTGTACTACAGACTATGTCATGAAATGTCTTTGGTTATGTTTTTATTTTTAATTTTTCTATTTGAAACTATGCACCATTGTGTATGTACGATACACTTGAGTGCATTTATTTTTTACTGATGTGCCATAAATAATATAAAATACAACTTTAAAAAAAAAAAATTTATGTCGTTAATTCATTTTTGTATTTTTATTTTGTAACTATTTGAAGTCTTTTGTCTATGACACGTACATTTACAACTAATGCAAAAAAAAATGCATAGTCGAGAGTGTACCCCCGGGGGTACGGGGAAAGGTTATGCAGGGGTACGCAGCGACACATGATTCCATTATGAAAATAGGTGCATCTACTTGTGAACACATGTGAGGGGGTACCCAGGGGCGCCGAGAGCCAACACGGGCCCCAGGGCAGGACATCATTGCGGGCCCCTTAATAAACAATGAGTCGTGAAAAAATTGACATGGTCGGGGCGGCCGGGCCCCCTGGCAATGACCCCCCTGACCCCCCCCACCTCTCAGCGTGCCTGGGAGTACCCTCGGGACCACCGGCGGCGGAACGAAATATTTTAAGGAGGGGCAAGACAAAATATGACCGAAAGACAAATTTTACCCCCTTAATTCTATAATAGAATATAGTAATTCTGTAGCAAGTATTTAATCGATATTATTAAAACATAACATATTAAAAAAAATAAAAATGAACATTGAGCACTTCTGTCGTCAACTGATTCGTAATGTCAGTTTGTTTACAAATTTAATAGTGAAATTAGATCAGAAAATTACTGATAATTATCATGAATGATGATGAATATGAAACCGGAAACGGGAAACTCAATAAACAAAAAGTAATTTATGAAAAGATAATAAATAATTATATTTTCTTTAAAAATTACATTTCCCGTCATTCGGTAGATGGCAATACTTCTCTATACTTATAAGACGCATTTGCTATCGGTCTGTCTGTTCCCTTAAAATTCAAGATCCAGACAACCAAATAACGTGAAATTTGATACACGCAGTGGCGCAACCGGGGTGGGGGGGGGGCAGGGAGGGGGCTTGAGCCACCCTCAGGCCAAATCATCAATACATAATTTACGTTATAAAGTTACAAAAAAGACTGTCAAACTGTCAAACTGTCTTTTTTCAATATGTGAGCCCCCCCCCCCCCCCAGCATTTTTTGCTGGTTGCGCCACTGGGTACACGTACACAAAATTACATGGGGAACGTTCTTAAACAGGTTTCGTTCCATCTCAATGGGTACTTTAATTGTAGTTAATTATTTTGGATATCAAAGACATGAAAATTAGCAAACTTTTACCCCGATTTCAGGTTTTACTAGCTTCTCTCCCACATAGCTAACTTACTACAAATATGATCGGTACGGGGAACCAAATATCACATTACTTACTACATTATTACATTCCATTCCTTCATCCATAGGAATTGTCACCTTTTGATACAGTCATGCCTAAGAGAGAGAGAGAGAGAGAGAGGGAGGGAAAGAGGGAGGGAGGGAAAGAGGGAGGGAGGGAGGGAGGGAGAGAGAGGGGGAGGTAGGGAGAGAGGGAGGGATGGAAAGAGGGAGAGAGAGGGAGGGAAAGAGGGAGGGAGGGGAGGGAGAGAGAGAGGAACTGCCAAAAATGTTGTGTATCACATTGCTTTAAGATTAATGTACCCTTTTATTGCATGCAAATAAACCCTTTTTACGCGTCTTATTTTAAATGTTAATTAAACGTCAAATTACGCTTCTTAAATAAACAGAAAACATTATTTTAAACCCGGGCAAAGCCGGGTACTTGCAACTAATTTTAAAATATGCCACAAAAACTCTCAATAATGTGATTACTGTAAAATGTCAATTAATTATAATTTCTTTCAAATATTAAATTTAAGAAATAAATCAAATGAATTATGAAAATGAAAATGATACATATAAACTAAAATGAATTACAAAGTTAAAAAAGTTAAAATTTTAGGGGGGGGGGGCAGACTGGAAATTCAAGGGGGGGGCGCCCCCCCCTTTCAAAGTTTTAGGGGAGGGGCGCTGCCCCCCTGCCCCCCCCCTGCTCCGCCGCCAGTGCTCGGGACATACTTTCGCGACCCTTTAGGGTACGTTCGTGTAAAAGATTGAGAACTGCTTCTCTTAAGGACGTGTTCGTGTGTGCACGCGCTCAGGCAAGTTCTGCCCGCGCGCGCACACATTACAACAGAGTGGACACATGCTTCTATTTCTATATGTAGACTTATTTAACCGTTATGTTGAGCGCACCAAAAAAAAAAATTTCAAATTTCGTTCCGAAGCTTTTGTCGCATGCAGTTTTTCACAGGCTGAGAAGGAGATATCACTACGAGCTAGTAAACACGTTAGCAACATCATGGGGTTACGAGGTGGGGTGCCATTCTGGGAGGGATATTGTAATACATTTAAACGTTAGCTCCTTTGCCCCTCAGTATACACCCGCCCTAGCCCCGCCCCCCCCCACTCCTCCCCCACCCTCCGCGTGCTGCCTACGTCAGCCCTTGAGCTAACAATATAACATTATATGTGGTGACGTTACTAGCCTAACGCTACTGTAACATATACAAATTAATATATTATGTTTTTTTTAATATATATATATATATATATATATATATATATATATATATAACTGTCGTAACGTGATGGTTTACAACCTGATTACTATATAACTTCCAACGCTCTGCTACACCCCCTACCTCCCCCCTCCTCCTCGGTACTGTGTCTAATACATTCACAGGATCTCAACAGTAGAACTTCGAGACTCACTCAGCAAAAAAAACAAACAACTGTTTAGTTTTCGCAACCCATTTATTATAAAAAAAAACAACAACATGGCTGCCAACTCATGTATTCTCTACACACATTAATTATTCATTACTTTTTGTTTTTTCGTGGCCCACCTAAAATTCGTCCCTCGATCCAGCTTTTTTGAGAACCACTGCCTCAAGCAGTATTTATATATATATATATATATATATATATATATATATATATATATATATATATACTTACCAAGGCTTTTTTTTTTCCTTTTGTTCGACCAACACATCAACTAAATTAGGTCAATGCCAATTATTGTCACAATGGCCTACCTTTGTATTCCCGGCATGTTAGATTAAGTTCAGTTGTTGTTATAGTTCCTTACTGCGACGTTACAGGACCATTGTTATTGTTATTGTTGTGTTGTTATTTTTTTTTTAAAGTGAACGAATGGATGGAATTATGTTGACTGTCCTACTTTGAGAAGTGTCTTCATTCCTCCACCTTTTACTTGATATTTGAAGACTGACCTGTAAACAGCCCCACCGACAGAAATTACGGGCCCCTGGGCAGGGCTGTCACGGGGCCCCCGTGCTGATAATAATATTTTCAAAAGTTGATAGTCCAGCTCAGTACGGGTCCCTAAAAAATCGCCGGGCCCCTGGGCATTTGCCCCCCGCCCCTCTCGGCGGCACAGACCTGTAAATATCGATAAGTTGGGGTCTCAGGCGATGGGGGGGATTCCGAGCCCTTTAGAAAAAGAAAGACATATATCTGTGGAGTGCCCCTAATTACTCGGTGGCCCTTGGCGAGCACCCTCTCCACCAGTCTTTAAATCCGCCTCTGTATCGAATCATTCCGTTTTCAAATTTATCTTTTTAAATCTTGAATTGAGTTTCAATCAACATAAATGTGAGTCATGAAAATAGACGACAATTGTCTCTTTACTAAAATTAGAAAACTTAAATAAAGCTGTTTTTTCCCCCATAATTTTACTATTATTATTTTAATTACTCGTGTAGCCCTGGAACTGACACAGCGGGTCTAGTGGAAATATCTGTTTGTTTGTGTTCCGTGTCATCTCTAACCTGATTTCTGTCCTAACTGCTTAGAGTTCACCAACACTTGTCAGTTATACTATTGATCCAATGATATATCTTCAAATGACTGCCAACTCTTGTCTGGGAGCCATATCTTCTTGTCTGTGGTGGAGGTGTTTTCAATTCGTCAAGGTTGTTTGTTGGTACTGTGATTATCTTTTACTTCCGGGATTTCCCACAAAAAACACGACACGGGAGCTGTAACAATGCATTACTTAACATGGTGAGACTGATCAATGAAAGAAAGTAAAGTAAGTGTATGTTACTTTTCCATTTCTTATGACTAAGTTATATACATACATATATACATGTATACATATACACATAAATGTATACCTATAAATAGTTTGTAAGCTATACATATCTATAAATAAACACACGCTGTCTCTCTCTCTCTCTCTCGCTCTCTCTCTCTCTCTCTCTCTCTCTCACAAACACACACACACACACACAGGCTATATATATATATATATATATATATATATATATATATTGAAACGATAAAGACGATAAAGATTAAAGATGGGTTAGGTAAATACTTATTCAATACGTTACTTTGGTTGCCTATTAACCGATAAAAGACGTGCTGATAAACAGATAAATATGTGACTTGGTAGATATGTATGTATTGACTACAGTATAGATACATTTATTTACTGGGTGTACGGCTAGAAAGATGTTAGATAGATGATTGACAGATTAGTAAATAAGAAGATTAATATTTGATTAATTGATTTAGTGATATATATATATATATATATATATATATATATATATATATATATATTGCTCGATTTAAGAAAAAAACCAGTGCCGGGGGATGAACAAAAATTTCTGCAGAGCCGGGGATAAATTTCTATGGTTTCATACCCGGCTGGGATATATGAGCTAAAGCAGAGCCGGGGATGACAAGTTTCAGTGCCGGGGATATCCCCGGCATCCCCGGCGGTAAATCGAGCCCTGTATATATATATATATATATATATATATATATATAAAGATTGATCGATGAATAGATAGATAGATGGACGATGGATGAATGGGTGGATAAATAGAAAGATAGACAGATACACAGACATATTATGTTAAAGGTTTCAAAATCTGCTGAGCTCAGTTAGAACTAGGGAGCGACCGATATGCCTTTTTACATGTGGCAGTACGTGGGCAGTACGTGGGGCAGAACACGGGGCAGTACATAGGGCAGTACATGGGGCAGTACGTGGGGCAGTACATGGGGCAGTACATGGGGCAGTACATGGAGGCAGTACATGGGGGCAGTACGTGGGGCAGTACATGGGGGCAGTACATGGGGGCAGTACATGGGGGCAGTACGTGGGGCAGTACATGGGGCAGAACGTGGGGCAGTACATGGGTCAGTACGTGGGTCCTGGAAAGTATCAGTCAAGCATTAAATGCGGGGAAGGGGTGATAGTTCATTTTGTTGCTTTTTTTTTTTAAACTAGGTGGAGAAAAAATAATCACCAATCGAATCTCCTCCCCCGTCGCGGGGGGGGTGAGGGTGAGGGAAGGGATTTTGTATGCTATCTTTATCTCCACCCACAAAGGCCTCCAATGTTGAGGGGTGGGGTGGGGGGGGGACGACATCACATAATTCATAATGTATCGTACAATGTAAGATTGTGCGCCTTCCTGGATATCTGTTCAGTCTGCATGTTGACTAAATCTTTATGGCTGTTGGCGGTGCACTGATATAGAAGAAGATAAGTGACAGGAATTTCCCCTATTCTCTGAATATCGAGGCGACAACTCAAGGAAGTTCTTCCGTTATGAGAGATGTGTGATATAGCTCAACGAGTATGTGTTTATATATGTGTGTGTGTGAGTGTGTCTGTGTGTGTGTGTGTGTGTGTTTAAGTGTGAGATAAGAATTTGACAGCGATGACATGTTTTAGTGATTTGGGCAGTTAAGGTAGCACATATAGTTTTAATTGGTGTATTTATATGGCGTTCTTCTCTTGAATTGTTCATTTATCGATGAATACTGTCGTAGGGACTTAGATAAACGATAGGATGAAGTGATTGATTGGCCTATGGATTGATTGACCGAGGTATGTTATTGTCTTGATTAGTAGATTATTTAACAGATTTTTTTTTAAAATAAAGTCAGGCAGACCCAAAGATGGGGGGGGGGGGGGGGAGCCGAATTGATAGCTATATAGCTATATAGATAGATAGATAGGTAGATAGATAGAGTGATATATATATATATATATAGATAAATAGATAGATAGATTAGATAGATTAGATAGATAGATAGATAGATAGATAGATAGATAGATAGATAGATAGATAGATAGATAGATAGATAGATAGATAGATAGATAGATAGATAGATAGATAGATAGATAGATAGATAGATAGATAGATAGATAGATAGATAGATAGATAGATAGATAGATAGATAGATAGATAGATAGATAGATAGATAGATAGATAGATAGATAGATAGATAGATAGATAGATAGATAGATAGATAGATAGATAGATAGATAGATAGATAGATAGATAGATAGATAGATAGATAGATAGATAGATAGATAGATAGATAGATAGATAGATAGATAGATAGATAGATAGATAGATAGATAGATAGATAGATATACATTTTTTTATAAATCTACTTGATATTAAAACTACAATGACCCATACAATAGTAGTTGACTCATATTGTTGGTTTTTTTATGACTCATTCATCACAAAAACTTAAATTTACTTCATCTTCTTAATGTTCTCACGGTGGTTTAAAAATAAAAAAATAAGTCGAAACAAAGTATAAAAATATCACTAGACTCAGGAACTTGGCGTAAGTGTTGCCGTTAATAACTATAAGAGAACAAATTTGATGTTTTTTTATGCTATATACTAGGCTCAAAGGAACGTAGTTTTATATATTTATATAAGAAATTATATTAGTTATATATATATATATATATATATATATATATATATATATATATATATATCAATGTTATATATACATTATACATTTAAGTTTGTAGTGGTTTTATTATAAATGATTATGCAAACTATATTCAATAAACACAGTTCCGTAAAACAGTATAGTCTATACATATGACCGACTGACTACACTCATGCCTAGTCCATGTAATACTAGACTATTCATTAACCCTTAAACTTCAAACTTTAGCACAAAGTCTGCCATCATAAACAATCTTTTTAATGTCCAAGTACTGGGAAAGCGAATTCCCCCTCTCCTCCCCCCACCCAAAAAAAAAAACAACAAACAAACAACAAAACAACGAATAGACCAGAAGCGAACTTATATCGGGATGTGGTCCCAGGTGTCAATCGTAATATAGCCCCCCCCACCATTAATATATATATATATATATATATATATATATATATAGCATGGTGTCAAACAGAGTTTAAGAGGTATTCCTCGCAGATCGCCAATCTGCACGCGCCCGGTGTGCTATTCAAATTCAATCCATTGTTTGGATTACAGTACACAATCACATATCAGAAAAATAACTGCTAATTTTGTTTTGCTTGGTTTGATCACGCCAATCTTTATAACCTATTAAGATGGGAACTTTTTTTTTTTGTTTATATTCAAACTGCATCTATATTCAGATCCAGTACTTTTCGCCTAACCTCGCGCTCTTACAGGGGCGGCCCCCTAGATTCAACTATTTGCGTGGGGCCTGTGGTTAGTGTCAAATGTGGTGAAGGGGGGCGGGGGGCCCCTTCAACCGTAACAACGGTTTATATTTCGTGCCAAAACGATCCCACCCACCCCATCACCCAACCTTACATAAAGGGCCTGGGACAGTTGCCCTAGTCACAAACCCTCACCTCTCCACCCCGCCCCCCCTTCCCCAATCGCCTCTACTACTTTCATAAATGTTACAATATTCACTTGTCTATTAATTCATGAAACATTATAAAGTAGTCATGTAAACTACTTTCCTCATGTTTTCTTTTTTTTTTTAAAAGAGAGGTGGGTGATGGAATGAATTTGCCAGGGCGCTGTTAGAAAAATATAGATACCAACGGCGAACGAATTATAGTACGACAAGATTTCATTTCAGGCAGATAGATAGATAGATAGATAGATAGATAGATAGATAGATAGATAGATAGATAGACAGACAGACAGACAGACAGACAGACAGACAGACAGACAGACAGACAGACAGACAGACAGATAGATAGATAGATAGATAGATAGTTAGATAGATAGATAGATAGATAGATAGATAGATAGATAGATAGATAGATAGATAGATAGATAGATAGATAGATAGATAGATAGATAGATAGATAGATAGATAGATAGATAGATAGATAGATAGATAGATAGATAGATAGATAGATAGATAGATAGATAGATAGATAGATAGATAGATAGATAGATAGATAGATAGATAGATAGATAGATAGATAGATAGATAGATAGACCAAATTATTGATTTACTTTACTTTAATGTTATTGACTTTTTTTTAAAAACAATTTTTTTTCTTTGATTCTTTAAATCACAACATTCTTTTTTCTGTTCCTTTTTTTTACCACAGAAATTAACAACCGAATTAACCCGTTTCCCTGTCAAGGATTCTTACTTAAGTGTGGTACTTACTGAGGTAAAGAATCAAATCAGGCAAGCCCTGAGGTTGAGAGTCTGGCTGCGATTGCTGGATTCTAACCGGCCATTCGTTAAAATGTTGCATTTCATCTGCTGTTGTCTCTTGGTCTCTGTTACATTACTGAACGGGGCGAGCATGATCCAAAGCTACCACATAGAAACAGCGAGTCCCCTGGCTAACCTCAATGTGCCCACCTCTGAGAACAGTGAAGATTCGCCCCTGGAAGATATTAATGCCATCAGGGGAGAACCTCTGACGGACACGGGCCTATTCCGCGACCCCGTCGACTACTACAAGTGCGGCCCCTGTAGGTGCTACAATGTGACCACGCTCACCGCTATTGTCGCCGCCTGTGGCACTGTGGCCAGGACCGGCATTCCCCAGAGTCTGCCCAAAAAGACGACACATTTGGATCTGTCCAACAACAGGTACAGGGTGTTGGCGTACCAGAACATCTCCAGGTATGTTAATCTGGTCAGGCTCAACTTGTCCAGTAACATAATCACAACGTTGGACAACAAAACCGACTGCTCTTACCTTTTAACCCTTTTATCCCTCGATCTGTCCAGCAATAAAATATCAAAGTTCCTTGACGGCGCCTTGCAGTGTACGCCTCGATTGCACACTCTGCTCTTGGGCAACAACCACATAGCCACAATCACCAATGATACGCTTTCGGAACTGCAGTTTCTGGAGATTCTTGACCTGTCCTACAACAACCTCACGTTCATAGAGTACGGCGCCTTCGACAACACCCCGTCGCTCAAGACGCTTCTCCTTGGGCACAACGCCAAGCTCAACTACGGCAAACGGGTGTTCAACCCGAGGCTTTTTCAGCCGCTGACGAATCTGGTGACACTTTCGGTTGAACGATTCGAGGCCGTTCTCCAGTACCCGGTCGTTGCCTTATCTAAACTTACTAACTTAACATCGCTCCAGTTAGACGGACTCCCGGATGGGCTGAGCGACGTCAATCTGACGACTCTCCGGAATCTGACGACTCTGAAGTACGGCGTCGACGGCTTTTGTCGAACTCAGAATATCGGAAAGTCGTTTTTCGAGGGCTTCCCATTTCTGAGATCGGTTCATATTGAAAAATGTCGCTTGAAAGAATTCTCCCCTGAGGCTTATGACATGAACCCATTATTGGAAAAACTCAACTACACGGATTTAAGTTATCCATTTGATTTACTTTTTTCAAATCTTAAAAGTTTACAAAACTCGTCTCTTAAAGTGATAATTTTCGATAAAATCACGTACGGTCTCAAATCGATACCCTGCAGAGCTTTGTACGGAAACCACTCGTCTTCCCTGTCTGGTCTGCGACATCTCGAAGAGTTGTACTTGATAAACAATGCCATCTCCCTGGTTACTAAGGAATTCATCTTGGGCCTGCCGAGGTCCCTCAAAATATTCAGCGTGAAAGGGAACATGCTTAACAGAGTGAGATCCCTTCTCTATTTACCGACCGACAAGGGCTTCATATTCATGCCTAATCTGACAACCTTGATAGAGGGCATGCAGGGGGTGGGTGATTTTTATAGGGTGAATCCAGGGTCGGAGCCTGTCGAAGAGTATCAGAGGTGTAGAAATCGGGGTGAAACAACCGGGCACGTTCTCGCACTATATTCTAACCACACTAGCGCAGAGTTCCCGGATGATTATGACGAAGAAGATCTCGTTGACTCTTCACCGTCACCCAAAATACACCTCCGCTATTACAGCGCATCACAGTCATTTCACTTTGGGACTAGATTTATGAGCGGCGCCAGAAAACGCAAGCGCTATTTGTACACGACTATTAATCTCGACTTGTCCAACTCATACAGAACGAACTGGGGATCGAAGACTTTGAAACCTTGGGTAGAGGTAGCGGACTTTTCCGACAATTTTTGCGACTCGCTGACCAATCATTTTCTGGAGCCGAATAACTCGCTGCAAACGCTTTTTGCGAAAGGAAACTTTTTAGGACAGGACATCGCCGAAGA
Organism: Bulinus truncatus; assembly: GCA_021962125.1. Lineage (NCBI taxonomy): Eukaryota > Metazoa > Mollusca > Gastropoda > Planorbidae > Bulinus > Bulinus truncatus. The sequence continues at coordinate 1,023,216 of JAGDYQ010000092.1, forward strand.
TGAAAAGGGCGAAAAACTGACGCAATTTTACGGAGTAACATACCTTGACTTGTCTGGGAACCACATTCAGTCAATACCGTATTTATTTTTTAAAGGGCTGGTCTGCGGTCGCGCCATTAAACTGTCTCAAAATAAAATCGTCTCACTGGATATAAAACTTGCGCACATGACCTCTCTAAAGTTTCTGGACCTGAGTAGAAATTCCATTTCATCTATCAGCAGACGGACGATGGACGACCTGGACTCACTGGCCTTGCGCCATGACGTTTTTCTCGACGTCACAGACAATCCTTTCCTTTGCACCTGCGCTGGCCTTGAGCTGATTGGGTGGCTGGCCACTACCAACGTCCGGCTGGTCAGCGGCGATTACATCATCTGCCTCAACGAGATGGGCGAGAAGGAAGACATGGGGGACATCAGCGTGCGCGTGCGATCCCTGCGGAGGTCGTGCGTGCCGAAAGCGCTGGTGTTGGCCGTGAGCCTGTTCACCCTGGCGATAGTGCTCATCATTTTGTCGGCGGTGTGGGTCTTCAAGAAACGCTGGTGGATCATCTACATCAAGAACGTGTACCTTGCGAAGCTCTACGGCTTCAAGCCGACCAGAGGCGGAGCCGAAGACGGTTACAAGTTTGACGCCTACCTGCTGTACTCGCCCGAGGACGTCAAGTTCGTCATCAACGAGGCGGTTGAAGAGCTGGAGCGGAAGCGCGGCCACAGGCTCTGCATCGAGGACCGTGACATGATCGCTGGGACCTTCGTCCCGTGCAACATCGTCAGCGCCGTCTTCAACAGCAGGTTCACGGTCCCCGTGTTCTCGCCCGAATTCCTGATGGCGGAGTGGACGATGTATGCACTGCACATGTCCCTGATGGGGAGAGGACAAATGAAAAGGGACCTGGTGCACCTCCTCTGCTTGAGGCGCGCTCCTGACAAGGACATTCCCCGGGAACTGCTCAAGCTGCTTAAAGATCAGCACTTCATCGAGTACCCACCCGGCGAGTGCGATTCGGAAGTAAGAAAGACTTTCTGGGACACGATATCGCATACGATCGGACACGGGCGAGGAAACGCGGAGATCAATGTTGAAGTTGATAACTGATTCTCGGCTCGACCTCGACGGGAACAGACAACAACTAACAATGCTATGTGAAGAAATGATGATTGCTTGTCACAGTCTCTGAGCTAAATATGTTTGGTACTCAGTGTATTTAATCTAATTAGTTTTCAAAGGCAGGGCGTGAAAGACAAATATCAAACGCAACCTACTATTAAAAAAAAAGAGCCTAAGAGCAGTGTTTCCCAAAATGTTGACATCTGTGTACCTTTTTTTTTTTATTTTCCCAATACTGAGTAACCCAAGTAAAAAAAAAAAGTTCTCGTGAGGAAGGAATTTCGCAATTTAATAATTATATCAGGGTATTCAAATTTCACTTTTTATTGAAACTTCTTTAAAAAAAAAAATTTCAGTAATATCAATTTGTGTTTGATTTGTGTATTTCAATCGTAAAACTTATCTATAAATATTATTTATGATGTGAATGTGTTTACTTAATTATAATTATACATTTGCTTCTGTAAGAAGTCTGGTTCACAGAGTATTACATTATGTTGCAATGCTGCAGTAAGTAACATATCACACAATATTTTTAACTACATTTGCAGATTTTTTTGTAGTTTACTAGATCTATTAATATATTTCTTTTGTCGACTAACACATGTGTTCAGATCTAATAGGAATATCTAGAGTCTTGCGTGTGTATTTGTGTGTGTGTGTGTGTGTGTGTTAACCAGCCCCCGTAGCGTGAAAATTCTACAGCAGGGGCCAAGCAATAGCAGAGGGGGCCAGGTAATACATTTTACTAAGTAGAACAAATAAGCAAAGGGGGCCAGGCAAAACGCAGGGGGGCGGGCACCACTGCCCCCCCCCCGCACGCTACGGACCTGGTGTTAACATATTTTGTACATGAAATGTAAGCGCTTCCTTTTTTTTTGTTATATATGTTATGCATAAAATGACTAAATAAAACTGTATTGAGTTGCCTCCACATATTTGACATATACATACAACAATGTTGAATCGATATTACGTGACACGGTGACGTAGACCGCACACATAGGCCTATACATTAGCCCGGAGGCGTCGTTGCTGGGGGTGGGGTGCGCATGGCAAGTTGCGTAGGGGCGGTGTTTTCAAAGGCGGATCATTGTTTCAAAGAGGGCTTCCATTCACCAAAATGCTCGAGGATTTGCTCTTTATTTCGACATTTAAATAAATTATCATCCAGATGTATAGATAGTCTATTTATTATAGACATTTAAATAAATGATCATCCAGATGTATAGACAGTCTATTTATTATAGACATTTAAATAAATGATCATCCAGATGTATAGACAGTCTATTTATTATAGACATTTAAATAAATGATCATCCAGATGTATAGACAGTTTATTTATTATAGACATTTAAGTAAATTATCATCCAGATGTATAGACAGTCTATTTATTTTTTACCACTTTTTTTTTATTTTTAAAGACATCTTCATTTAAGTATATAAGCATATTTTAATCCATTTTTTTTTTTGCTGTACGATTTTGGGGTTTGTGACGAGTGGGAGATGGGTTTATCTGGCCCCAGAATTCCTGGCTTCGGCCCCAGAGCCATCATAGTTACTTTCTCATCCCCTATCGTCATTACCATTGCCAGCGTCCACAAATATACACCGTCATCCACCCATCATCATCGCCACCATTTCCAATAATCAACATTACATATTACCATCATTACATCATCACCTTGAATCCCATCATCATCAACATTTGAATGCCAGTTTAACTCTTTTATGATCATTATATATATATATATATATATATATATATATATATATATATATATATATATTTATTAATGTGTTGTTGTCTGTTTAATTTTTTTTTTTTGCTTTTACACTTTAATAAAAGCTGAAAATTTGAACAAAATTATATATATATTTTTTAATACTTTATGGTGTTTAAAAAAACTCGACTGTTTTTGCAATCTTTAACATAATTAATTAATTTTGCAAGTCTATTTAAAGACGAAATTTTTTTTTTACTAATTTGCGCACCGGTGCCAAACTTCGTATTTATTTTCACATAAAAATCTCAAGACGAATTTATTCCCATTTTTAAATATGACATGACAAAAGTATTTCGCCTCGTAATTCTACATGGTTTTAATTGATGGACCCGAAATTGCTAAAATTGTGTATCGTTATTTATCATATACATTTTTATACACTGGACCAAATATGGGCATTCTCGCATAATAAGAAGATTTGAGGACAATCCCAGCCATAACCCCACCTAGCCTGACACAGAAAGTGAAACTGATTTAAATCGTATACAAAATGTAATCGGGTTTTATTAAAATCATACATTCATTATATTATATTACTCTTAATTTGAATGCAATATTCGATTATTGTTTTATCGTAAACCCTGCAATTCTTTAAAACGTTTTCTTAATCCTACATTTTATCATTACGGGAAAGTGTTTAGTTTATAACTGATAACATTCATATCTTTTCTTTTTTTTTTTTTTTTAAAAAAGTGAAAAAAAAATTTGGGGGAAAAAAATGACAAAAGAACTTCCTGGTACTGATTCGTGATCCTCTAAACCCCCACACCTTTATGATGAAATAAACGCAGTGGCTACGGATACAGCCAACGCGCATGAGCTCTGGCGCTTAGACGGACTATTTTTCATGCGCGATTGCTGGATTTCGTGGTCCAGCTATAGATATTGCTCCTATCCCTAACCCTAACCATATCCCTAACCCTAATGCGCGCACACACACAAAAATAGTCCGTCTAAGCGCTAGAGCGCATGCGCGTTGGCTGTATCCGTAGCCACTTCGTAAAAATAAAACGCGTCAACATGAAACCATCCTCTGTTTTTAAAAAGTACTGATTAGGACTAGCGTGGAGGTCATGCATAGCGTGCGTGCTGATTTGGGGGGGGGGGGGGGAGGCGGTTTAGACAGTAGGTTGGGCTTAGGACGTGTACTATATGCCGCCCCTAAGGTGATTGTAGTAAGCCGGGTCAGGTGAGTCCTATATGCTGGGCCTAAGGTGAGTGTCATAAGCCGGGCCTAGGGTGAGCGTCCATATGTCGGGCCTAGGGCAATAGTCCATGTGCGGGGGCCTATGGTGAGCATTTTTTTCGGGGCCTAGGACGAGTGTCATATACGGATCCTAGGGCGAGAGTTTTGATTCAGAGAGCACCCTCCCCCCCCCACACCCACTTTTGGAACAAACGTTTAGTTTTTCTACAAGTTTTGCCATCATGAGACATTTCAGATATTGTTAAGCTGCTTCTGTTTAAATACAATAAGGCTGGTGTTCGATGATATTTTTAATGGGCTCAAAGTGGCGAAAAAAAACATGTAATATCATTCTACAATAAGAGAAACTCAAACACTATTACGTTGAAAACCCATGTAATATCATTCTACAATAAGAGGAACTCACACACTATTACGTTGAAAACCCATGTAATATCATCCTACAATAAGATGAACTCAAACACCATTACATTTACAGTTTATACAAGGAGTAGAAAGCTTTTTGTGTGATTAAGTTTACCGTTTCTAAATCTTCGGTGATCTCCGGTGATCACAGTTATCATCACAAGAACCAACATAACCAGAGAGGTCGTCTTCAACATTAGTCATTATCAAAACCATTATCTGGGGTACTGCAGGAATTTGTCAACGGGGCCCAAGGCGTTGAAAGCCCAATCGCTTTTGAAAATCACGTTTATTTATTTATTTTGCTGTACAATTTAGGAGGGGGATGGGGGGTAGTTGCCCAGATGGGCCCTCTTTGCCATAGTTATTATAGGGGGCCCATAATTTATCGCTGCTGCTCTGTACCATTCAGAACCATCATCATTACTTTCTCATCACCATCGTCATTATCAATACCGGCATCTAGAAATTAACACCGTCATCCAGCCATCATCACCACAACCATTTACTTACATCATCCACATTACATACAACCATCACTGCATTGTCACCCACATCATCACCTTGACCCTCATCATTGCCATCAAAACCCGCCACCTTTCCATCGTCACCCTAGATGCACAACGTTACAACCATCACAGTGGACATCGCCATTTACATAATGCACAAATAGCCGATTACTGAAAAAGTCTGAACACTTGTAAGTCCAAGAGCGAATGTCGAGTTCGGGCCCCAAAAGTCGTAACTATATTCTATGTATTATACTGAAATATATAGAATATAATATATATCTATAAATTTCACTCTAATATATAGACATAAAGCGGGACCCTCATTATGCGCTGGTCCATTTATAGTATAGATGTTTCAAGTTCTCAAGGGGCAAGTACGAGTACAAGTACACCAAAATATGTACTCGAATACAGGTGTCTAGAAAAAAAAACCCAAGTGCTCCATCTCTGATCTTTAGATGGTTGGCTTGCAGCAGGTTGTCCCATAAGCCAGCATCAAAGACGCAACTGATTTAGAGCTTCTAGCGCGTTGCATTTGAATGAGTTTTCGCGTATTTTTTCCCTTCTAGCGTTCTAACCACCCATTGCTACACAGAATGCAGTGAAAGCACATAATAAATTTAGCGCCACTAATATCTTAGCTAAACAGTTTGTTATTACGATATTTTCTATGTTTAAATCAAGGCTCGATTTACCGGCTCTGCTTTAGCTAATATATCCCAGCCGGGGATGAAATCATAGACATTTATTACCGGATCTGCAGATTTTTTTTTCATCCCCGGCACTGGTTTTTTTCGTAAATCGAGCACTGGTTTAAATAATATAACATTATGGCAAAAATATAATAAATGTTTTATATAAATTATTGTAGCATGTATTTCGATTGAAAATCAAATATATTTTCTGTAAACGAATAAATACATTGTGGTCAGTTCTGGAAATTATTTGGGTGGAATATGTATATATATATATATATATATATATATATATATATATATATATATATATATATATATATATATATATATATATAATCATTTTGTTCAATTTTTTGTTTTAGGGTCCCGGACTGAGCTGGCCAAATCAACTTTTTGAAAATATTAATATCAGCAACGAGGGCCGTGTCACCCCGACCAGGTAGGGACCCGAAATTTCTGTCGGTGGGCCTGTTCGCTTTACTAACTTGTAATAGTTTTATATATTGATATCTTCTGAGGACAACTAGCAACTTAAATAAGTTAATAAAATAATATTGACTACTGACTTCACTTTTATACATATGTATAATAAAATAATAAATTACAAACTCTGTGATTTCTGAGTGATGTTATTTAATTTGCAAATTTACTTTTTAGCAGAATTAATTTTATTTTAAATTGAATAATTGCGACTGGTCAATTTGTTGTTGATAGATCTTTTCTTTGTTTTCAATATTTTACAAGAAATATCACACAAATAGCTAAGCTATATTCGTGCATCTTTGTCGTTCTTCCCGGGTTGTACGTTAAACCAACAGTATAATGATATAAATCAGGTATCTATTATGTAACAATTGTGTAGCAGAACAAATGGTCAATATATTTATAACAGGAATCAGAAATTGCTCAGCCTCAATCAATTTTTATCATTACAACTCTTTACTATTTAAGTTATTTTTAACAAAACTGCAACTTGCCATGCGTTATTGAAACGTAGTTAAAATTATATATTTCTAATTAATAGCTAAACAATCGATACTAAAATGCACCATTCCAGATATGGAACTGCAAAAAATTTTTTGGGGAGGGGACTCACTGAGGTCCCCTCGTAAAACCCCTCCTCTCCGTTCGCAAGCTTTCGGCGCTTCGCACCTCCATCTTCGGTTCCCCCACCCCCCGAACATTTCTTCTACCTCACCAGGGGTGGAATTATGTGGAGGGGCCGGGGGCATGTCCCCCCCCCCGGTTTATCGCAAGTTTAGGTAATACATCATTAAATTATCGAAATATTTTTTTTTCAAAGACCGATTTTCAACAATGAAAACAGTTTTGCCCCCCCCCCACCGGGGGGTCAAAGTTTTGCCCCCCCCGTCAAAGTTGTCTAGATCCGCCGCTGTACCTCAGAATCAGTTATTCGGCACCCCCCCCCCCCCCCGCCGAAAAAAGTTCTCCCCCCCCCCCAATGCAATAAGCCTGTCTACGGGCCTGCCCGGGTCCGAATAGTCACTTCGAATTTATAAATAATAAATATAAATACTGATGAAGTCTTTAAAATATTTTAAATAATGTATCAGTTTACTATTGGCTAATTTGATCATTGAAATAACTTTTTAGTACTTATGAAAATGGCGACTAGTGAAACCTCGATCGAAAATAATGATACGTTTCTGGATGCACTGAAATGGTTTGTTTGTAGTAAAACCTACAATGCGTATATTTTTCAAGTTCCTGACTATGGGGGTGAACGCGGCAAAATTTGCGTAACTTTTTATCAGCGGGATGTTAGCGTGGAGCCAAAATTTTTGGCTCGTGTGATACTATCTTAATAGGGAGCCGGAGCCGGCCGTCAAATTTGTGGGAGCCGGAGCCGAAAAAAAATATGGCGGCTCCGCAAGCCTGCTACATAGTACGTTTATGGTCAGTGCATTGATAGAATCGATAGGTGTTATCATTGCGGAACGTAGAACTTTCCAGTTCAGCTTTTTAATTTACTACGCGCGTAAATGAACTCGTAGGATTTTTCGATTACAACAAAAATCATTGTTTACATCGTTTAATTGTTTTCCCCTTTGAATTGGATTGCTATCTAATATCGTATACATAAAATATTCTGTCAAAATATTGGAAAGTAAGGCCCTTTTTAAACTTTTCAATTATCCAAACGTGTGTAGTAAATTATTACTGGATTGACGAAACTTTCGTCGAAAGTCTAAAGTCATGCTGTATGAGTGAATCTACTGTATTATTATAATTACTAGTAATACTAGAGTCTCTACAATGTCTATCGTCTATACTAATAGCATAGATAGTAATAGTCATCTATAGTAATAATCCTAGCCAATGTACCAAATTAGCTAATGTTTTCGTTTTCTATTTTAAAAAATTAATTAATTTAAAAAAATTAAGTGTTAGTGTTGTGTTTAGCAAAGCCCAAGTTAAGCCAGACCAACTAAAACTATTAAAGAGTACTATTAGACTAGCTTGTGCTTTACTATATCTTTAGACTAAATAATATTGTGTTTCTCTCTTTTATCTTATATTTTCATAAAGTAGACAAAAAGTACTGAAAAATTCATTTGTTTTTTAAGTGTACAATGCTGCTTATCATGTCACATAATGTGACATATAAGACATTTATCATTATTATGGATGTTGGAGGGTGTTTGTGAGTCTATTTTTCGCAGAAGATATTGCTCTCTAAACTTCCCTAATCCTAACCTATTCCTAAACAAATAATGGTGGAAAAAAAAAATGATTTTTTTTTATTTGTCTAAGAACCAGCCCTGTTAAATGTAAAACAAAAATTACTAAACTTTTATAGAAGGTTAAAAATAATAAAATTATAATTATGTTAATTGTTATGAATCATTTTTAAAGTAGAATACATCACACTGAATATTGATACTATAGAAAAAATAAATAAGCTAATTAGTCCATAAATTAATCTTAGGTCTTAGGCAACTGAACCTAATATTTGAGTTTGTTAAATTATATTTTTGACCATACCCCACATTATTATACTAAGTCTAAATCAGGGATGAGGCGTGAGTGTTGCCGGTCTAACTCTTAGAGAAAAATTTATTGATGTTTTTATGCTCAAAGCACAAACGAACAAAGATCTATATATTTGTATAAAGTATTGGACTAACAACATTTATATTTTATATATAACTGATGTTATATATATTTAAACAACATATATAATTTATATATAACTTATGTTATATATATTTAAACTTGTAGTAATTTTATTTTGAATGATTATGCTAACTATATAATATAAAATTGCTCATCATAAAGTCGTCAAAGTGGTGCCCCCTCCCCCAGTGGTCAAGTTGCAATATTGTTTTTCATTTATGGTTTATAAAGTATAAAAACTAGAGCCATACCATAGCCAATTTAAAAAGATTTACTGCAGAAAAAAGTAATGAAGGTGAAAAAAAAGATGAAATAGTATTTACACTAAATTTAGCCAAGAGCTGCATTGGGTTCCCATTGGGATATATATTACATATCATCAGTGCTTTTTTTGTGACGGTACGTGCCGGTATGGCGTACCGGCACCTTTTTCAATGTGGGGAAAAAATATTACTTTTCTTGTATTTTAACGTTTATTATTAACTTATTATATTATTAATTTGTTAAAATGGAATTATTTAAAATTGTGCGCATTAAGAACTAAACTAACGGCTGGGTTTTAGCTAAAATTTAAGCAATCCATCACTGAGTATTGGCACCTAGTTTTTTTTACAAAAAAAGCACTGCATATCATCATAGGTTTACTAATGAATGTCATTTGGGGTCCTAGGTGAAAAGAAAGACGATATAAAAAAGTATATGAAAGGCTAATGGCTCATTCGCAAATGATGTAATGCTTAGGGGGGAGGGGGGGTCTAGGATTTTGTGACGGGGGGGATCTGTGAAATTCTGACGTCACAAAAAATAATAATTATCTATGAGGGAATCCAAAATTTGGTTGAATTTTCTGCCAAAATTACAATTCTTCTCAACTTGAAATTTTGAAAATTGACCGTTATGAAATTCAGGAGAAAAAGAAGAAGAAGCCATTGAAATTATCGCTATCGATCAGCATCTGAATGCCAAATGGGAAAATGTAAAAGAATGATTGTCTCCAAAAATAACAAAAGAAAAATAAATCAGTAATTTGAGGTATTTTAATTTATTTTAACTTGCGACGTGACATGGGGGGGGGGGTGAAAAATTTGTGACACTTTGTGACAAGGAAAAGGGGGGTCTAAAATGTTGTTTTTTTGCGTTACGTCATTTACAAACGAGCCCTAAACTCCCCCAGCATTATTATCAGTGCTGACAGTAGCATTTATTTTCTAAAACTAAATTTCTTATGCTCAACCCTTATTCTTTACAATAATTTCAGAAATGAAGGTAATAACACCTGAGTTTTCTTGGCATGAACGAGATCCCGTCTACAGTGTTGATTTTCAGCCAGGACAGTGGCCTATTCAAAGACTTGCAAGTGGTGGTGTGGATAAGATTGTCAGGGTAAATAAAAATTGTATACTTTATCTTTTTCTAATATTCTGAATTAATGATTGCCTAAAAATAACTTGGGGGACGGGTGGTCGTGCGGTGTAGAGCGCTCGACTATCGACCGGAGGGTCCCGGGTTCAAATCTCAGTGAAAACCTTGTGATTTTTCAGGTCCTGGTGATAGTCCCCAAGTCCACCCAGCTTTAATTGGGTACCTGACTTTAAGTTGGGGGAGTAAAGGCGGCTGGGCGTTGTGCTGACCACACAACCCCTTCATATGCAGAGGTTATAGAAACAGATGAATTCTACACTTCATCTGCCCCGATGGCCCGCTAGGGTTAAGGGAACTTTACTTTACTTTTACTAAAAATAACTTAGATGGATGGAGGCTAAATATGCAATTTTTTTGTTCTGCATAAGTACAATTATAAAATTTCGCTGTTGATTTGTTTATATTTTATTCACCATTGAATGAGATTTTTTTTTTCTGATAGATATGGCAAATGACCTTAGACTCGGAGGGAAAAGCAGTTGTTGATTTTCTGTCCAACTTAAGAAGACACACAGCCACTGTCAATGTTGTTAGATTCTCTAAAAATGGTACATACTTGATTTTTTTGTTTATGCTCGACATATTTTTATAAATTCGAGCTCTATTCTGACTATTTATTGTTAATTATTCATCTCGTTTTCTATTTTCTTCCTGCCAAATTTAAGTTAGAAAGAATGTATCAAAAATAAAGTAGTTACCTTCGTGTTTTATAGTCTTTATGTTAATCATTACCTTTTGAGCTTTCTTTATTCAATACATATGTAATATATATAAAAGAAAATTTCTTATTTGAGAAAAAAATGATATTTTATTTGTGTTTTATTGTAACAGGTGAACTATTGGCGACTGCTGGAGATGGTGAGTAACATTTTACTTTTAAAGCAGTGGTTTGCAAACCTATAGCTTATGCTGGCTGAATCAGAGGGAAACAGGATGTTGTAGGGCGCACATCAAATACATAATAAAAGGACAAGGCAACATGGCAAAATTAAATTAGTGAAATTTTAAACTTTGTTTTCTTGATGCTTATGTTTTTACATATGATTATGTGAAATTAGATGCTATTCCCAGTGAGTTCTTAATGTGCTCATCATAAACTTTGGTTATGATTTCTATTTGGTTATTCATCCTTGAAAATAGCTGCTCAGAAATCTGTTTTTTTCTTCTAAAAAAAAAAAGTTATGAGATATGATCAAACTTTTCTCAAAGTGGAATGTTCAATTATAGATCTGTGCATTAAGTTTGAAGCTTGGCAAGTAATATGCTTTTGTTGAATAACATTATAGTCAAATATTTCTAAATGTTAATCTTCTTACCAGAATGTTGGAAACAAATTCAAGCATGAAATCATGCAATAGTCAAAGTATCAAAAAAAGAACCATAGTTTTCTTTAACATGTTCTTGCCAAAATTTTCAACTCATTTCAAATACTCTTAGTAGTATTAATCACCTGGTTTTGTTTTTGTAGATGCTTGATTAAATCATTGAAATTACATTGAATTTCTATTACACCATTAGTATTTTTATTTTATTTATAATTTTCATTTAACAAATTTTTGCGATCCAATAAAGTATGTAAATCTACAACTTGTCTTGAAGGCCTCTTTTTAAGGTCACAGTTTGGACATCCCTGTTTTAAGGCATTATTTTTTATTTAATTTTTAAAGCTCTACGTATAAAAAGCTTAAGCTTCTTGTATTGAAAGTTTCTAGATGTAATTAATACCTGTCTAATTCAATCATAGGCTTGCTCATACAGGGGCTTTTGCAAGTCTTCAAAACGATAGTTGATGTTAATATAATTTAATGTATCATTGAGATATTTGATGTGTAAATTGGTTTATATCCTCCTTTTAATTAAAGCTTTTATAATTAAAAAAAAAATGTATAGGTTAGTTCTCATTACATAGTTGCCTTCTTTATTTTTTTCACCATTTTTTATATAGTAAATAGCCTAGGCACCTTATAAATGTATTTGCTGTTAATATCAAAGAGTAAAATTATGATTCATTGCTTTCCATTAGACACTGCTATAGTTTTATGGAAATTGAATGATGCTCCCTTACCTGCTAACAGTATATTTGCTGATGACGAAGGTGAAGAAGACAAGGAATCTTGGGTGTGTCATAAAGTTTTACGGTAACTTAACTTGAGATATTTTTCAGAATCATTTCCCACTAGCTGCAGATGTTTGTAAAAAGAAAAAAAATTCATCTGCTTTTTTATGGACATTTCTGATTTGTTGTTTACATTTTTTAAATAATACTTGACTTAAGCTGTCATAAGAGACAGATGGTCAACCTGAGGGTCCCAAGGGAATTTTTCAGGTCAAAGGTGAAACGTTCCAAGCATGTCTCATGTGCTGCTTCCACTTTTGGCTGAAAGAGGTCACTGCAAAACCATCTCGTTAGTGGTTTATAGGATTTAAGGGATAAACATCTCATCCTTTCAAGGACCTTATAGCTACTTTGTCATTGATGTACAAAATTGTTAGTCCACATTTATTGCTCGTAGTTTTTACCAAGAATATTTTATGTTTCAGTGGTCATTTGTTAGACGTCGCTGACCTGAGCTGGTCTAAGGATAGTCGATATCTGGTATCTGGTTCAGTGGATAACAGTGCAATTGTATGGGATGTGGTTAAAGGTAATTTTCACCTTTTAGTTAATGTTTATTATATATGCTACAGTCTAATAAATATTTTACAATTAAATGTTTATGCTAGCTCAAACATTAGTGTTACTAAATAAAATTCCAGGGTACAGATGGTTTAAGTGCGTAAATCACCTGTCGACCTGAGGGTCTCAGCTGAGAACTAAGGGTTCCTCCTTAAGCATTACACTCTAAGCAAAAGTTACCTCTAATTTTCTGAAGGTTGTGAGCAACTAAACAATATAGGCTTACTACGTAAAACATTCGTGTGCTCTGTTGTATGGTGTGTGCGCACATTCTGTGAGTTGTGTGGGCACATTCTGTGAGTTGTGTGGGCACTCTTACACACACGACTTAATGTAGAAGGAATGCTGCTGTGGTGTGGATGAAAGAAGGGCATTTCATAAACCATCCTATTAATGGTACCAAAACTTACCTCTATGTAAAAATGTAGATTTTATCCCCATGAAAACTATTGATGACAAACAAATCACTGACTTTCATAGCATGACTTAATCATTTGGCAAAATACACGAAGTATTTTTTAAACCATCTTCTTGCCAGTATCAGTAATTTAAAAAAAAATAAGCTACTTATATCATTTTGAATAAATATTATATTGCTATGAGAAAGATGAAAGAAAGCAGAAACAAATTAAGCAAAATTATATAATATTTCTTAATATAGTAAATGCTTATACATGTAATTATTCTATGAACTAAAGATATAAAAACTGATAATTTTGAACTTATCGCATTGTTGACTAGTGGTTAAATTTATAGAAACTGTAAATTATTTTGTAATCCTTGGCCTTTTTGTGTCACTTTCTTTTTAACAGATACTAAACTTGCTTTATTTAATGAACATAAAAGTTATGTCCAAGGAGTGTCCTTTGACCCTTTGGGAAAATATATTGCAACTCTAAGTGCTGACAGGTAAGTTACTGTGATTTTATTCTGACTTTGAATATACCCATACCACTCTTTAAGGCATAGATACATTCTAGAAAATTTGGTTAAATAAAAAAGGCTGCTTAATGAATCAGTAGTTTTGTTACAACCACATGCAGGTTTAATTAGATCTGTTCCAATTTTTTTTTTTTTATAAAATAATATTCTCTTTAGCACAGAAAATATTTTATTGATTTCATTTCCTACCAGAATGTTTACTTAAAAATGAAAGTACTAAACAATGGAATGAATAAACAAATTAAAAAAAAAATAAAATATACATTGAAAAAAACATAAGTAATCAAATGCACATATATATTTATACATAAAATTAACGTCCTAAACTGTTTTAAATCTTAAGCTTTTATATTCTGCCATCCTCACTTTCCACTGTTGTGTATTGACCTAGTTTTAACTACCATGTATTGGCACAAAATTGTTCACCTTGCTTTCTGTTTCTTTAGCAATATTTTATGGCTGAGTTTACTCCTCTAAACGCTTTGACTTGTAAGGTTAACTCTATCTAAGCCACATGAAGTGAGAAGCTGAAACTAAAAAAAGGGGGGGGGGTCACAGTTGGCTGTAACTCGAAAAAATTGTAAAATGCTTTATAGTGCATATAATGCATATATTACTTACTAATTGAGCTTCAAATGAGAGAGTGGTGGAAAATGAACATGGATTGGGATAAGTAAAGAATGACTATTTAAAGAATGACTATTTTTTTTTTGTTTTAAATATTTAAATATTTACATAATTTTATGAAAACGAAATTTTTGATTGTTTTATCAATTTCTTATAGTTTTCTGAATACATTTTTGTGTCTTGTTTATTTTTAATCCGCATAGAATTGAATACATCATTAGAACTATACAAAATTTGTCCTAATTAAAAATTTTTTTTTAAAGGATCAAAATGAATGAACCAAGTGAAGATACTCATGAAAACATTCACTCTTTTCACAGATCGTTAAGACTATACAACCTAAGTTCTAAAACTTGTGTGAACAATGTAAGTAAAATGTCGTTACCAGCGCATCTTGCTCCAGCACACCCCTCGGGAGATGCCCAGACTGACACTAAGCCCAAGTCCTTCAGAATATTCCACGATGATAGTCTTAGGTCATTTTTTCGTCGTCTGGAATTCTCACCTGATGGCCAGTTGCTTGTCACCCCTGCTGGATGTATGGAACTAGGTGATGGAAAAATTATAAATTCTTCCTATGTTTTTGCCAGGGGTGCTTTTTCAAAGTAAGTAAATATTAAACATTCTGCTTAATTGTCTGTTTCATTCCATCACATACAGTGTGTTAAATTCATCAATTATTCTACCAGGTATAGAAAAATTAGTTTTTTGTAACAAGACTATTTTTATTTGTGTGTATTTGTAGAAACTATGACGTTACATCTGATTTCAATCATTATTAATTTGTCTTTAGGCCAGCCATGTATTTGCCAAGTGTTGAGAAAAGCACTACTGTTGTGAGGATAAATCCACAACTTTTTCAACTTTCTCCAGTTGAAGGCGTTGAAGGTCAGAATGGTGATAGATGTATTTTCTCTCAATTTATGCAAGTTAATGCTATGATTAATTTAGTAAATCATGTAGTCTAATTTAAAAAAAAAATGCTGGTTTCAATGTTATTTTTTTTTGCCATTGTATTTAGCATCTGAATCAGACCAGAAACCTTGGGTGAAGCACAAATCTTTGTTTTGGTAAGTTAAACTAAACCTTTTTCTATTTCTTTTTAATGACTGACTAAATACTTTAAGTAGCTTCTATAGACAAAATTTAACTTAATAAAATTCTTCTGAATGATATGTACTTTTAATATACTGAATATAATTTTCCATAAATAAGGAATCACTTTCTGGCTTAATCATCAGTCCATAACTCCATCTCATAGGATTTTTGTAATGAATTGCAACAGTATTATTTGAGAAATTTGGAACTCTATTTCTAATTGTCTTTTTCATTTTAAAAATTTATAAGAATTTATGAATGTTAAGAATTTTTTCTGTTTAATCCTTTATTGTTGCTGGTTTGTTATCACACACACAATACAGTTACATACATTTAGGTAACCCAAACACTTGTTATTATTGAAATATAAATCTAAGAGTTTATTAAAATTACTCGTGACTGGTTTCCAGTAAAATGACATCATTACAATCTCTAAATCTAAAAACTTCTGCCTCGATCGACTGCTAGCCCTTAATGTTTGGTGGGGAATGGTGTTTCCGACATCAAGGCCTGACTCAGGGGTTTTCTCTGAGTCTGGAAGGACTTTGATCATGGTCAGTGGACAAAGGGTGAGAAGTCGCACCTTCGTCCAGCTCCTGAGCGCCTGGTAGCATTGATCGCATTGGGGATGAGGGGAACATAGTATGAGGCTGTGATCTTAACAATGAAGGACAAATTTTAAGCAGTATTAGTATTTGCTGCCTTTTTTTCTTTCAATATTGTTTTTTATGTGTTAAATACTACATTTTGGTATTTATTAGAGCTGCTGTTCGATTAAAAAAATTGATCGAAATTAACGCATGATTAAAAATTTTAATCGCAAATTAACGCATATTTTAATCGACACAATATAATACATTTGTTTGTATTCAAACTAGTATGTAGTAATATCGTTGCATAATATTGGCATAACAAACAAGTCAGCTTAATTTACGAAAGAGGTATAATTAATTCAGAAAGATGTATTAAACATTTGCACATATGTCTATTGATTTGGTTATTGAGACCGGTTTATTGACATGTATTAATCACGTCCAGGCACGCCGGGGGGGGGCAGGGGGGGTCATTGCCAGGGGGCCCGCATCTGTAAGGAGGCCCGGGCCGCCCCTACCATGTCAATTTTTTCACCACTTATGTTCCCGCCCTGAGGCCCGTGTCGGCTCTCGGCGTCACTGATCACGTCAAGTGATACAAGTTGTTTTCTTTTTAAATTAACATCAATGCCAAACATGTTTTTTCCCGTTCCATTGATTCCGAACTTCTGACGTATGTCAACCGCTGTTCCCCCCCCCCCCCCCTTTCCCTGTCATATTTTGTAACACTTCGCCTCGCGCGTAGGTCTTGTTCACCCTACCCTCCACTACCGCACCTACCCCCACCACTTCCCAACCCCCCCCCCCCCCCCCAAAATACACACGTCATTTGTGCCTTTTTCTTTCTTTAAATAATAGTATAGCCAGAATGTACTTGCTCCCTTATTATGAACGCGTTTTTTTTTTATTTTCCCTCCTCGCCCATCCCAATTTCATTTTTGACACTTAGCAGCCTCTCTCTCCCCCCACAAAGATGACGTTACTTTATTGCTTCCCAACCACCTTACCCCCTCTGTCCCAAACAATTGCACGTGCCGAACTATATAGCACGCGTCTACAGAATGATGTTCACTAATGGTATTCAAGGTCATAAATTAGAATTAAGAAATGACAATCTTATTGTTTCAAGGTCATATTGATGTGATTTATGTAAACGTAACAGTCTCAGTGTTCGGGTGTTTTTTCTTGATTTTTTAAAAAATGTAGTTTGATCTGGTTTTAGAATTGGGTTATTTACTGATTTTTTCTGCAACTCTGAAATGCTAACATTTGGGTAAAATGTAATGCATTTAGGTGTTTGTTTTAAAAATTTAATCACATATTTTTAACGCATTAATTACTCTTTAATTGCAGCAAATCAACAGCCCTATATAAAATTTAACTCAGTGTCACAATTATTCTGAAATATACAACCACTGTCTACTGTACAGATGTGTGCATAGCCTAGTCTAGACCATGTCTAGGTACTGTCTAGACACTAATTATAGGTGTCATGTATATGGAAATATTAGTGCAGTTGCTGCAGACGTGACAAGCAAGATGCTGTTTTATCCGAATGCCATACAAAATTATGTGCAAAAAAAAAATGATTCACGATTTCTAGCATCTCGTTATTTTGATCTAATTATAACCGGGTTCATTATACACTTGTTGTTTTTTTTTACCTTCAACAATACACTGTTGTACCTCCACCAATACACTACTGTATATAATGTAAACGAGTAAATGAAACTTTTCTCTTTTTACATCGACCGGAAAGGGAGCAGGATTACTTGTCTTCATTTCATCTTACAAGTGGGGCTTTTGTCGACATACCGGGGGTTAGGGTGTGAGCGAAATGCGACAGATTGGGGTGGTAGATCTACTTAATAACTCAATGGACCATAACTTTAAAATGTTGAGAGAAATTCTGTTATTTTTCGTTTTTGGTGAACTTTCAACATTTTGGTAAAATTAACGCATTTAGGTGTTGCGTTAAAAATTTTAATCGCAAAATAATTTTGACACGTTAATCGCAAATTAACGCAGTTTAATCAGCAGCCCTAGTATTTATATGTGAATTTCTATCATCAGTCTACCTTATCGGATTGTTTTTGCTGTCGCTACTGAGGATTCAGTAATAATTTATGACACTCAACAGACAATGCCAGTTGGACTTCTAAAACATATTCACTATCATCAGATTAGTGATCTTTCATGGTAAAAACATGTTTGAGCATTCATATTTTCTGTCACTTAATTTTTAACTATGTTAACTAAATGTTTCCATTAAATCAATGTAATTTATATTTTTTCTTAAATTGCATCATTAATATAAATTATTTGTGATGGGACGATGCCACATTTTTTAAAGAAATCAATACAATTACCTTTTTATTCTGATATGTAAAGAACAAACTTTTTGGAATGCTCAGAAATAAGATAGCATGAATTGGGTGAGAAATAGAAAATGCGGTAAACATTTCCCAAGTACATTGCTCCATAAAATTCCAATATCTCTAATGAATCTTTCCATCATTAGTAATTATGTAAAATGCACTTATTTATTATTGAGTTTTTGCTGGTAAATTTTTTTAAACACATTTTATGCTATTTTTTATTGTCTTAATTTTTTTTGTGTACATTCTTAGGACAAGTGATGGGAAGTCACTTATTGTCTCATCCACTGATGGCTTCTGTACCGTTGCCACATTTGAAGACAACGAGCTAGGAATCCCATATGCTGAGACCTCACCAGATCAACAGAAGACCAACCTTGTGTGCTCACCATCTGCCAAGGTGATTTACAAATAAGAATTCTTTATTGTATTATTCTATGTTTAATTATAGCACTTTGAAAAGAATCTTGGCTGTGTTTGTTCATGAAATCTGCTACATTTTCTATATAGAAGTCATGCTTATTTTATATATAATGTTTTTTTTAAATTCAAGGTAATCCTTGATGTTTCCATGGAGGTTGAAGAGTTAAAGACACCAGAGAAAAGTTCACTTCCATTTTCCAATTACTCAGATAGTAAACTAGCAAGTACACAGAATGTATCCCCAGCAGCCTCTGCTTCAGCAGCGGATGTGAAATCAAAAACTCATCAAGGTACATCAGAGGCACCAGTAAAGCAAACAGAGTGTGACATCTCTAATGCTTCCGCTTCCAACTTGTCAGATAGTGTGAGCAGTATGAAGATCGCAGCCGATGAACTCAAACCAACTGATTCTAGTGATGTAAAGAGTGATGAAACATCCAAAAAGGAGGAAAAGACAGAAGTGCAAAAGAAAAGAAGAATACAGCTTATCACACTAGCTAAATAATGACTAAATTTCTCAAACTAAATTTTCCACTACCTAAATTGTGTACGGTTATTTCATATTTTACCCAAATAAAAAATTTGTAAAATTTTAACTGTAAATATATCATTATCACTCGAATTTTTTTGATGTGTCTGTGTCCCACAGATTGTGAAAAATCATTTTGTATCAGTTCCTTGCAGTTAAGCATTGTTTTATTTATTCACTCTTATGGCTGGGTATGATTTAATTTTTAAAAAATTAGAATGTACTCTCAAATGTAAAATGATATAAAATATCATCTAATACCTAGGACAAGATGTTAACAAGAGAAGAACATATGTGGTGTTAACAAGTAATCTTGTTTATTGCTATGTACAAAACAGTTAAAATGAATCATTCAGCGAGTAATTTAATTGATTAAATGTTACTATCTTTTTAGTCAATGGGCATGTAGCATTGGTCATAGTTTTCCCAGAGCTGTTATTGTACATGTATTTACTTAAGAATATTTTTTTTCTTTTGCTGTCTTTTCTGTTACTGCAAACTCTGTTTAGCCATGCATGTTGTATGTGATAGTTTTTTTTTTATTATATGGTTATCATGAAAAAGCCTGTTATAAGAAAAAAAAATGAATAAATGTACCTGTTAAGAGAATTAGTCAGCTGGGCATTGTGCTAGCTACACAATCTCCTAATATTCTTTGACCACACAAACATAACTATTTCATCTTCCCTCATGGTCTTTTAAGAGCTGAAGGGAATCTTTGCTACATGTATTACAATTCTGTTCTTAGGGAATTATATTTATTTCTGCATTTGCACTTCAGCTTTACACATATGCATATTTTAAACTGATGTGTCAGTGCTTTGAGTAACATTTTTCCAGCTACATGTTTATACCCGAGTCTAGTTACATTTTAACCTCAACAGATATATTTGTAAATTGTTTGTGTATAATAAATATGTTGTAAGAAGTAAATGTTTGTTTTTTTTTGTTTACGGTTCACTGTAGAATTTGCAGTGTAAAATTTAGTTTAATGTAAAAAAAAAAGGTTTAACTTGTGCATACACATGAGATGGATGTTCGAGTGGTGTAGGTGCTTGACTGTCGACCTGAGAGTCCTGGGTTCGATCCTCTATGAGAGCCAGGGGAATTTTTCCAGGACCTTGTGAAAGTTGGTTTAAGTCCCACAAGTCCACCTAGTTTAAATGAGTACCTGACTTAAGTTGGGGAAGTTGGTGGGGGGTTGTGCTAACCACACAATCCCTTTAAATGCTGAGGTTACAGAAACAGATGAACTATACATTTCATCTCCCCCAATGGCCCTTCAGTACAACTGAAATAGAGGAATATTCAAGGGAAAGTTTTAGTATGACCTAACCAAATTATTAAGCTATAAACAAAACAAGTAAAATATAATTGAAAAAAATAATTCAAGAATTTAGTAAATTTATTGCTTAAAAACTTTATGGAATTATACACTTCAAAGTTGTGGGGAAAAACAAAGATTTCGGCATGGTTAAATATTTTCAAATTGTTGTATAACTTAACTTTTCAATTTAATTTAAAATAAAAAGGAATACAAATTTATAATTCAAAAGTGGCAAATGTATTAAATGTTACAAAAACATAACCATATTTTATTTATATGCCATTTAAATAGATTAATATAGATATATATTAATAAAAATGTCTGTATAACATGACATTACATGTACATGACTTCACATTAGAAAATAACTACTGACTGACATAATTTACATAAAAAATTTATTCCATTGATATCTTTTTATATTTACGTTAACTTGAATAGTAAAACAAGAAAATTTTATTCCTTAACATACAAATTAACAAAAAATCACATTTTATTAATACAGATGTATGTAATTTGAAGTTAGTGTTCATTATTTAAAAATAAAGCGGTAGCACTTAACCTGTATCAGAAAGTGCAGGCATGAGATTTTTTACTCTATGAAAATGTCACATGTATTTTGTGCCCTAAATTTAAATGAAGAGAAGACCAAATTGTCCTAATCTACACAGATGTTAATATTAAAAATAAAAAAAGCTTTGTATAATTTTTTAATGCATTGCTGGCAACAATTGAACAAATTTATTTTGTTAAATAAAACAATTTGATATTCTACAAAAAGGGGTTATTTTATTTACAATTTTTTTTTTATAATTCAGAACTTTTTAACTGGCACATCATCTTTTCTTTTTTTTTGTCTACTTTATCATACAATTTATTTAATGTGGTTTTAAATATTTAGAAATATAATAAAACATTAGGGAAGTATATGGTAACACAGGTATATAAGTACAGCATTAACAGAAGGCTAAGGACACCTAATTTACATGAAAATAAGTTAAATAACATAAATGTAGATTAACAATAAATGTACATAACAGGGCTGACCACTTGTGAGGTCCAAGAGAGCAGTTTTCTTATTCTTCAATAAGCATGTGTTACTATCAAAAGTCACATCACAGTTTTTAATAAAAAGCCGCATGTAGCTGTATGAGCCACCACATCTGACCACTTTTAATATATAGCATTCATTTAATCTAGATTATCCTTTATTTCTAATTGATTACAAACCACTTTTAATATATAGCATTCATTTAATCTAGATTATCCTTTATTTCTAATTGATTACAAACCTTATCATGCTCACTCAAGTGAATCTGTTATCAATAACATATTAGGATCATGTTTAGAAACATTCAAGATCATGTAAAAAAAATGGTTAAGAAAAACTTATGGTTTCAGATTTCACATCTATGAAAACATGGAATCATTTTGATGGTGTCAGAAGCTAAAAGATTAAAAAAAAAGAAATCGTTTTCTCTTTGTGGTAAAAAACTTGTTCCTCAATTATATCCATAAAAATGTTAAAATATTTTCGCTCACCAATTTCTGAACATGTTTACCATATGTATGGACAGTAAAGTACACCTTAACCGTGCAGAGGCAGAATGCTTACATTTAAAAAAACAAAAGCTTTAAATAAACTACTGTCAGTGAAATAATGTTATTTCAGTGATGATTCACTATGCAGGCAGTATTAGCTTCAAATTTTTTTATAAAAAAAAAAAAAAAAAATTGCGAAATATTATTCCATGTTTACTCTGACGAATGACTGGGCAGTAGAGTATCTCTGATGGGGACTCCCTCCAGTTTAGTGCCCACCATTTCATCCATTTTGTCAATGAATTCTTTTGTCAAATGATTTCTCCAGTCACCCACTTGGCCTGCAGAATACAAAACAGTTGAAAATATAAACTTCCAATAATATTGTGTGTTAGGCTACTGCCTGTGATTTCTGGGAATTTTTTTCTAAAGCGGGGTTTTATAATTTTTAAGTTTAAAAAAAAAAAAAAAAAAACTAAGTTATTCCAATGAATTTTACAACATCTTATTAATTAGCTCATTAATTTCAAAGCATGTACCTGTAACTATTTATTCAATTTATGCTAGACTAAAACAATAACAAAATTATTAGAAAAAAAAAACTAAACAAATTGATGAAACCAAAATTGTACATTAAGATTTAAAACATTATGAACAAAAAAAAAAGTGTCCAACTTATTTTTACTAATTCAGATTATTAGCTAGCATAAGATTTGAAGACAAAAAATGGACAATTTTTTAAGTGTCAATCAAACCCAATTTTGCTGCTACATCTAAATTCCCCTTTCACAATGATGACAAAATCTAGTTTCAGAACTTAGCTTGGTGTCACGGGACTCCTGGTCATCCTATCATTGTAGGACAATAAAATATACATGACGCCTACACACAATTTGCATGTAAAACATACGCAGGTCGAAAGGGCTCCCCAAAAAGATATTTATTGAAAAAACAAAAGCCTGGTGTACTTAAGAACTGCAGGTGTAGATTGTGAAGCAGGTGATGAAACAAAATAAAATCTCAAACAAGTTTAAATCTTCTGTTCAGAAAATGTTCAGAAATCCATTTACTCCGTGGTCCAAAGATATCTCACCTTTTCTCATGAAGTTCTCCTCAGTTTTAGCAGTGCCCACTTCTTTCAACCAGTCATAGTTAACACTCTTATTGTTCTTCATGTTGTCAAAACTGCAGTGCTTTACAATCGCATCAACCTGATGACTGGTCAGAGGTTTATTGAGAAAGTCAGCAATGTCCCTCACAGCTTTGTGCAGGTCCTGGATGAATACAGTGAAAAGGGACATTAAGATCATTTTCAAAATATGTGAATATACTTAAAGATTTATTCAATTCATTTTTGTCAGCAGTCTATGACAATGGTTCCCAAACTGTGCTCTGAATGCACTCACCAGGGGGCTACATGGCCTCTCCAGGAGCAAATATAAATAATTGGAAAAAATGAGAAATAAAAATCAGTTATCAGCAAAGATTTATTCAGGTCAATTTTTAAAGCCAAGTAAAACAATGGTTCCCCAGCTGCACTGTACAAGCACTAACAAAGGAGCTACAAGGCTACTCCAGGAACAAATAAAAATAATACTACCAGACACCATTAGATGTAAAACATGAAAAACCAAATGGGACTCATTTGTAGAAAGGAAAGAAAAAAATCTCAGTGGGTGAAGAAGTTTATGAAATGATCTAAACAAAATGCATTGCTTAAATTCTAATTCATAAAATTAATTCTATTTTAGTAAAAGTATTGTTGGACAAGAAAATAAAACTCTGTACACTTATGTAAAAAAAAAAAATTGCTCTTTAGAAATTGATGATTAAATGATGACAATCAGACTATTAACTGGCATCAACTACATTTTCTTTTATCCATTGAAATTAGGTGTAGTTCATAAAATCTGTTTGTATTAAAATGACTGAAATTCTTTACATTTGAACAGTGTAAGCCTTTAATACCTTTGTGGTCCAGATTCTTTACCTTAATGAATTAACAAATTAAAATGTCTAGGAAATGAGAATAAAATGTTTTTAAAAGGCAGATAATACACAGGTTCAAGACCACGGGTGGCCAAGCACAAGATTGACGAGAAAGGCATTCTGTTTTTTTTTTATAGCGAAAAAACACTATAAAGAGCAGTACCAGTTAATTTATAAAAATTTAGTATAAAAATGTATTAAATAATAGAGAAAAAAAACTTTGGGTGCAGCAAGAAGCAAAAACGAAGAACCACAAGTCGCTCCAAGAGGTACCAACATTGGTCTACAAAATATGTACAACTGATACACTTGTAATGAAAAATACTTATTAATTACTTCCTGTAAATCTTCATAGAACAGCACCATGATGTTGTCATCACCCCTTCTGTCCCAGGCTTCCTTTACATGCTTCCACCACGGGCCATAATGAACTGGAAAAAAAAGGAATTAAAAATTACAAAAAGGCTTAGCAACAAATGAAGCACCATTATGCTAAAATATTTATTCCACTGCTATTTAGCAATATATGAAGCATTTTACGCCAGGCTAGGTTAGTATGACTTAAAATGATTCCAGCACATATATATATATATATATATATATATAAAGCATTAAGGCATTATACAAGGCACACGATAGCGTATTATGCCATAGCTACAGAAATATTTAATATGCTACAGGATGTGGGTTAGGCTAGTCTGGCTTAAATTATTAATCTAGCAAATTTAATAATTCTTTTTTAAACTAAGATAGAAAACTATCTTTAATTTGATCTTTTAAAAGAAATCTGAATGCTTTAATTAAACATTTTTTATTATTTAACACAAGTCAACAAACAACAATTTTGTAAAATTTTAACAAATTTTTTTTTAATGTAATTAAGCAAAAAGAAGTAGATAGACAGATATAGGGACACAGATAAATAAATTAAAAAATAAATTAACTTTGAATATATGGTACAACTAACCCAAACCATCTAAAAACAATTGACAATAGTCATCAAAAGTGCCAACAAAGGACTGGTCGTCTATGACAAATTTGGTGATGAAAAAATAGTACGACACTACTGTATCCTTGGGATTTCTGGTGATGTAGATAATCTGTGAAATTCGAAAAGAAAATATGTTTTAAATATTAATAAAAACTTATACATTAAAAATTAAAGGATTAAGACTAAAACAAAAGTCTAATTCACTCTCATTTTGGTGAAATATTTTGAGCTAGAAAATGTGCCCAAATGTGATATCATTAATCTTGCTGATCTTATGATTTCTACATAACTTGCAAACATAATGAACAAAACTCGTTTTGACGCTAATTTCAAATGTATATTATAATCTCTAACCTTTGGCTTCTTGTCTTTCATTTGATTGGGTAACACTGACAGCGGCATGTGAGTTTTAATCAGTCTGGGAGACTCCATCTTATTGAGAACTTCTTTACCAGGATAAATCCACTCAAAGAAAGGAAACCTCTCTTCAATGTTGACCTGGGATGCATTTTCAAAATCAGCGCCATTGTTTATCAGGTAAACTATCTCTTGTAGCCAGGTGGTGCCTAAATAGATAATTGAAAAGTATTAGTTTTCAACAGCAATGTCAAATCTGTCCTGTTATATGGAGCGGAAACATGGTGAGTCACTAACTCATTAACCAATAGACTACAGGCTTTCCTAAATGGCTGCCTCAGGAATATCCTAAAGATAAGGCGGCTAGATAAATACAGGTACGAAGATCTCATAGATCTACAAGTGTCTAGGAGAAAATGGAGATGGATCGGCCACTCTCTAAGGAAGCCTCCAGAAGACATGAAAATGGCTCTGCAGTGGAACCCCCAAGGCCAGAGAAAGGCTGGCGGCCCAAAGACCACTTGGAGAAGTTCTTGCGAGCAGGAGATGAAAAGCTGCAAACAGACAAGGGGGGAACTGAAAAAGGCCTCCCAAAACATATGCGCTGGTTGCAGAGGCCCTTTGCTCATCAAGGAGTTCAAGGAATTAAGTCAAGTTTGTTTTTCACTTGTAATAACATGAATATCTATTAGCTAAATAAGTTTAATAACATGCAATTTAATAAGTATACAAAAAGAATCAAAAGGTTTTAAAAAAAATAAAAATCTTGACAAGCATATAAATAAACTGTCTCTAGGCAGTTTGTATAAAAAATATCGAGCTTCATTTGTTAATTAAATTGTATGACTTATTAAAAGCTGACTGGACAAATATTACAAGCTCAGCCTATCTCTTTGATAATATTTTAATTTCTTTACTTACCTGCTTTTGGAAAGCTCACAACCCAAATATCATCTTCTCTGACTTCAAAATGAAGATTCCTTTTTATATCATTGACAACATAGTCTGGAAAGACATAACCCCTATATCGAAACAGCTGAGGCTTTCTTCCATACTGCCGAACTTTGATATCTTCAATTCCCTGTGCTCTTCTGGCCATTCTTGAATAATGACGAAACCCTATTGCAGTCAGCAGCATTGCTCCTATAAATCCAGATAAATATGTAAATAAGAGAAGTGTATGTCTTCTTGACGCTTGCTTGGGATCAATGTTAAAACCATTTTTGTTGAAAGTCCTTGATGAACTGGAAAAGTTACGTAGCTGAAAAGTACTTACATTTTTACATTTCAGATAGCAGACTAGCAAGGGATTTATGATGGATGAACTGAAGCCTGCCTGATCAAATGATTTAACACATGAAGATTTTCCTCTAATTAAATTTGAAATTTTCTGAGGTGGTCCTAAAGCACTAGTGCTCTTTGATTTTAAAGAGGTTAATAAATACATACTTTTTGAACCTCGCATGTAATAAAAAGATGTACATTTGATACAAATATGTCCTCGAAATGCCATTGCAGGAGCAAGTTCTTTTTTAAAAGATGATGGCAAGGCTTATGAAACCTAAGACTTAACTGTCTTGACAAGTGAGTCTTAACAAAGTAGTTAACGTCATAGAATGATGTGACAGTTCAAATAATTAAATACGTCGAACTGCAGAATAAGTTGTGTGGCCTGTAAAAAAAAGACATGAGTATTATCATTTAAATGATTTCATATAGACATTTTTAAAAAAAATCTTTATCTGGCAAATAACTTGTAAGAAACATGAGTCGATGATGAGATGAATTTCACCGCTTAGGCTCTTAGTCTTTAAGTTAAATGGATGCTGTACATCATAGTACATGTATCATGTTCATTTTTGCTATCTTTAAAAATAATTATTTACACCTGTTAATTATGCATGAATATGGTTGGACCAAAATATTTTCGTTAGCAGTACATATGTATTGGATTTATTATAAATATATTAAAATGAGAAAGCAATGAATGCGTTCTGAAGTCAAGACTCAACTCAAGGCAGTGAAGGTTTCACTAACTTTGTTTCATTTAAATAAGTGCTTCTTATAAATACTAATGCTTTGACTTTAAAAGTGAGCTATTAAAAACCTCTTATTAACATGACTTAATATGTTACGCAGAAATAAATCAAAATGTATTATTTGCTTACAAATTAATACAATTTTTTGTTTCTTTTAAATTTTGTCCGAAGTATAGCACTTCCGTTTTATTCCAAAAATGAAAAAAAAAATCGTCATAGTTAGCTCCCTTTGATTCTAAGGAAAACAATGAGTCAATGACTAATATGATTGTGAGATGAGACAATGAAATTTCATCTATTCTACGTAAGTATTGGAAGTTATTTGTTTTGTTTAGTTCACTGTTGATGTATGATACTCCAATAACGGTATGTATTGTTCAATGTTAAACGGTAGCTATAAAAATAATTTTCAAAAGATATTAGATAAAATAAAATAATAAAAAATCATTACCAACTTTATTTCATAAAGTTTGGTCTGTCGATAAATGAAATTATATGAATCTGTGACTTACTGATATAGACAAGCCACAATTAGAGGCCGGTGAATTATATATATATATATATATATATATATATATATAAATATAAGTGGTAATTGTTTACGAAAGTCGGCCCGTGAGATAAATGGATATTTTATATCTCAATGCAAAGGCTAAGGTCCTAGTGTGTATCAAGCGAAATGGACAGTAAAATTTATATTGATGAATTTACTTGACATTTTCATTTTTTATCTTTTTACTTCATAATAAGTTTTGAACATTATTATATGTATTGTATGTATATATATATATATATATTGTAAATAAAATAATATAGGCCTCCATTGGCTCCATGATATATTTTAAATCAAAAGTAAAGTTCCCTTAGCTTTTATGGCCATGGTATCTGATGAAGTATGTAATTTATCTGTTTCTTTAGACCAGGACATATTAAGTGATTGTGTGGCTAACACAAAGGGTCAAGACCTAGTTACGTTGACTTCCCCAACTTATGTTAGGTACAGAACAACATTTATAGCTCAGGTGAGCTTTAGGGACTTTCAATAGGACCTGGAAAAATTAACTCAAACTTTCCATGATTGAACATAGGACTCTCGGGTCGAAAGTGCAGCACTTTTCACTACTCGGCCATCCAACTCCCATGACGTATTAAGGCTTGATATAAATCTTAACAGCCATTTCTTATTAATCTTTTTCGAAATTATTCTATATGACTTTATAAGTTTATGCTACATCTTACAAAGTCTCCACATATTTTGTATACTTAAGAGTTGAGACAGTATATCAAATAGATTAAATATGGTTAATTTTATCTATATAAAAAAATATGTTTTTTTTTATTTCTTTGTCAACCTTGCTTCTGATTCTTCATAATCATCAATAAGTATTATTTGAATTTCCCCCAGAATATTTATATGGATCATAGGAATAGACATCTTCTTAATACTTTTCGTGATAGAGAATAGAATTAACTTAACAATATATGTACTAACAACCAATAGCTTCTCATTGAAAGCATGACTGACTATATGGTGTTAAAAACAAAGGAAAAATGAAAGTACCAAAAAGTAGAGCAAGTTGTCATCTTCCATAAATGTTTGAAAAGCAAAAATTATTGGTTTGTTTCAGTCTGATCAGCCGAGCCTGACGGATGGTCTAAATAAATATAGACCTTATTTAACAAGTGGGACGGATGGCCGAGTGGTGTAGATACTCGACTGTCGACCTGAGAGTCCTGGGTTCAATCCTTGGTGAGCCCCAGAATTTTTCCAGGTGAAATTAGGTGCAAAGTCGTCCCACAAGTCCACCCAGCTTTAAATGGGTACCTGACTTTAAGTTGGGGGAAGTAAAGGCGGCTGGCTGGGCGTTGTGCTAACCACACAATCCCTTCATATGCTGAGGTTATAGAAACAGATGCATTCTAAACTTCATCTGCCCCGATGGCCTGACAGGGCTAAGGGAACTTTACTTTATTTAACAAGTTTATAATGCTCTTAAAGTGTTGTTGTAAAATATGTTGACTGTTTTTTCTTTTCAAAGTGTATGTTGTCAAAAAAAAAAACAAAAGAGGTAAGTAGCCGTCATATATTTTCTGTTCAGAGTTCAAAGTTGATTTTTGTTTTCAATGTTGTATTTTCGTTTATTGGAGTGATACTAAATTTATGATTTTTTAAATTATATTTTGTGGGTTTTTTTTTTTTTAACGGATTACTTTTGTGAGAAGAAATAAGTAATAAAAAAACCCTGCTTGCATACAATTGTAAAGTATTTTCATTGCCAGCGATAAAAGATAATGATATTTTTTTTATTGCTGTCTCGGATAATTATTGAAAGGTCTAGTTTACTGCAGAAGTATTATTATCATCATTTTTAGCTTTTGCTTTTGCTTACTATATATATTAACGACTGTGAATATAATTTAATGTGTTTAATTACAAATGTTTTTATTTTGTAGCAATCCACTGTGATTTTTATAACCTTCTTCCATTCCTAGCTTAATGAACTTGAAATTATTTTTTAGCTTATTGTTGTTAGTAGCATGCTCAATAATTACATTTAAAGCATGAAATTATTGTTACAGTTTTTTATTTTTTTTTTAAAAAAAAAAAAATTCTTACTTTTCAAAGTTTTGTATTTGGTTCTTAATTTTTTTTTTTTTCATTTTTTTTAATGCAAATTTTTTTTTTTAAATTAAAACTTTTTTTTTTTATTGTAATCTGTAGTTTTGGTTTGTCCTCTTTGATATTTCTGGTGATTGTTACCATTGTAGCTGTTTATTTGATTGGGTTGGGTTTTTTTTTTCCAATGAAGAATGTTGTTTTGGTTTCAGTTGTCTTTTGATGTAATACACCATACCCTTACAAAGCTCAGCATCCAAACTCCCCCCCCCCCCGTCTTAAGTGTGTGTGTGTGAGGGGGAAGGATACTGGAACAGCCATATTGAATACAGGAGTAATAGTTCCTATCCTCTCCAGGGCTGTCTCAAGTCATTGGGCATCCATATACTTTAGGATCTCACTCAAAGAAAACAGTAACATGTTGTTATAAAATGACTTTGTCTGGGGGAGGGGGGGGTGTCTAAAAATGTACCTTTGCCCATTGCAAAAACCGTGCCGTTGCCTAGGGGCCCCCCAAATGCATAGATTTTGGATAGAGCCCAAAAGTGCTTTAGTCTACAAGGGCCGCAAAAGAAAAGAGAAAAAAAACAATGCAGGGAGGGCACTGATCATGTGATGACTGGTTTGAACTGTCTACCCCCCCCCCCCGGTCCCTCTCTCCACAGTGTAAATAATGTGGGAACTATTTTGTCCATGGCACATAGGCTCATGTTGGGCGTGACCAGGTCGACATGACCCATGCACCAGATGCTAATATACAATGCTGACATTAACAGTAATGGAAATACACAAATAATAAAAAAAACAACAGCAGCAAGTGATTGCGCACCGCGAGTTTTATTTAGATACTAAAAAAAACACATGTCGGTGCAGAATTGTGTCCTGAACTGCCAGGAATTAATGAATCAATCGATATTTAAAAAAAAACAACACATGTCAGTGCAGAATTGTGTCCTGAACTGCCAGGAATTAATGAATCAATCGATATTTTAAAAAAAAATAACGTGATGGGGATTTTTGGCTGGGTGGGTGTTGCTGGAGAGGTGTTGTTGGGGCTGGAAATTGTTTTGATGCTGTACAGTTACCACCCCTTACCATATTACACTTTGGGGGAGGGATAAGTGTAGGCGGAATTAGCTTGATGACATGGATAGACATCATGTTCGTTCGTCTCGGTGCCCTGTCTGCCTCAGAGACACGCGGATGAACTGTTTCGCAATGATAGTACAATCGATGGGGAAACAAACGCTATGAACAGAAACCGCCATTGTGGTATTAGCTTATGATGTACGGTTTAAAGAAGGCTGAAGTGAGGGTGGGTACACGCGTTCACAGGTGGTGTCTGTCTGGCGAGCAGGCCCCCTTCTTGGACAATCAGCTGTGTGGAGCCTCACTAATTGTTCCCCCCCCCCCCCCATCATTAACGAAATCAAATTACAGCTTCATTGGGTGGGCTCCTGCTGCAAATGCAACCGTTATTTTCCAGTCCGGCACCGTTCGTTTTTCTATTAACTCTCAACTGTTGTTCATTTTCGGCCATTTTTTAAAGCTGATTTCAGGGTGTTTTGTAAAACTAGGCATTTTTCATTATGTTATAAGCTACCTAGTGAAGTTATACGTCGTTAAATTTGGAAATGATATAAAACTTTTGATATAATAGAAATTTTTAATTTTGTAAAATTATAGTGTAAATGATTTTTTTAATTATTTTTTTTAACTAAAAATACAAATACATCACAAACGGTAAGAATTAAAAAAAGGTACGAAGAATTTAAACAAAATCTTTATTATTTACATAAACATTATTCATTTGTACAACACATAAATAAATTTGGACGTAAAATTATGATAATTTTTAGAGCATTTTCGAAAAAAAAATGCTCTATTGTCCCCGTTTTGTCTGTCTGTCCGTCCGTCCGTCATCACCCTAGACCTCAACAACCATAAGTCCTAGACCCATGATGTATATATCATTTTGTAGGTCTTGGCCTGCCAAGAAATGACTTTTTTCCATTTCGCGATCTGACCTCTCAGGGCCGTAAAAGGGGCCTTAGTACCGTTTTTTTTACTATATAAGCTATATTAATAAAGGAGCGCTATATCTCAGCAACTATAAGTCCTAGACCCATGATGTATATATCATTTTGTAGGTCTTGGCCTGCCATGTGTACATCAAAAGTTCATTTCGCGATAGGACCTCTGAGGGCCGGGCTTCAGGGCTCCTAAGGGGCTTATATATTATATATACACCTTGTACGTTCAATAACCCGTTCATTTGGTGCGAAATACTGCAGCATGTAGTTTCACCAAGATTTATTAAGAAACACATCAAATGAAATAGTAAGCTTGTGTTCTGAGTTTAATTGAAAGTATCAGAGCTATGCAACAATTGACGGAGTTTTCGGACGATTAAATGACTATAATTTCGAATGTTTTCAATTATGAGTCCTATTTCAGTAACCACAAACCACTTGTAGTTAGATTTAAGAGAAAATAATTTTTTTTCATACATAAAGAAACGTCTTTATAATATTTTTTTTACAGATATATGCATTACACAATTGAATTTATAAACATTTCCAAAATTTACAAATATTTACTGAAAGCTAATAAACGTACTGATACATAACATGAAAACACGTCCTGTGTCCAGAATGGAACAGGCTTAATTGCTTGTTTTTTTATTCAACTTTAAATGATACTATAGAAATTGGAAAAAAAAAATAAGGACTCATGCCTCTAGAGTGAAAAAAGACATAATTTTAACACAATGTTAGACAAGACAAAATTGATCATTAAAATTTCTATATTATTATTATAAGTGACAGGAAACACATTTAAATGAATAAAAAAATAAAGTTTTCCACCATTTATTTGTTTTTCTAAGGATATTATACTTATTTAAAAGTTGATCACTTTTGTCACCCCTTCCATATTTAAAAAAATCACCAAATTTCACTTTTCCCAAGAAATCATGCTTAATCACCAAACAGCCCGGCCTCAAATACGTGCGAAGCACTCCCTTTTTTTTGACATTTTGTTAAAAAAGGGAACCACAGCGACAAAAATTGCTAGTGCATTATGTCTTTTTTTCAAAATAAAACTTGGAATATTTTACCAAGTACCAAATTTTTACAAAAATAAAAAATCTATATTCCTTTGCCACTGTATCCCAGGGTTGGCGTTGCACATATATAATAAAACATAAAAAAAATTGACCAGAAGTAAAAATATAAAGAATTATAACGTCCAAAAAATTGTCGCTCACCGGTGGTCGAAAAGTCAATGATGGTTGAGAGTTAATATCCACGTGGCCAAATGTAGACGTTCGTTGCGTCACAGGATGGCCACCGGTGGATGTAAGCCTGTCATTTCTGACTGTAAATGTGTCAGATTTGATACGGATTCGCGCAACTGACCGGGGGGTGTGTGTGGGGGGGTATTCCCTTTCGGCGGCCCTGAATGCATACAGATTAAATTCCTTGTTCTCATTGCTCAGAATGGCCTTGATCCCAGATGGGCATTGGCCTGAGATGACCAGAGGCCGGAGAGGGGGGATGCACGTTTGATTGAACTAAATGTTCTGAGTGGCAGTCTCCTTGACCTCTGACCCCCACCCACCTACTCTATCGACAGTTCCGAATCTCCATCCTATAAAAAACAAAAAATATCGAAAAAAAAAACCAACTGCCCCAGTGATTCACGCTACAAGTCTTCATACCCACGACTCCTTGGCTTTGTCTGGTACTAAGAAGGGGGATGTAACTCTCCAATCTTTTTGATGTGTCATTGCTGGGGGTGTGTTTGCAGACGATGAATGAATGCCGTGTTCCATCCACCGATATTATTGATATTTCGCCTTTCTGTGTTATTGGGGAATAAATCTCATTTGACCTAATGGTGGATCTGTTGAAACAACACACCGGGGACCGCTGTAAAGTACTTTTTTTTTTCTTTATTGTCCAACACACACAAACTGTTGTTTTCTTTTCTTCTTCTGTTTTTTTTTGGTGTCCCTAGGTAGAAACTTTGAGATATTAAGGAATCGGTAGTGAGGTGCTAAGGCTAAAAAAAAATTACCATCTTAGTGGACAATACTTAGCATAAGTCCAGCGGTTCTCAGCTTATTTTTTTCCAGGACTGTATCCCAAAGGGTGCAAATGTATATCCGCGGGTTATCCCTACACACGCAAGTTCGCGAATAAATGTACTTATTTTCATAGTGGAATGCGCTTACCTTTGTAACTTGGGTAAGTGGTTTGATGATGGCATTATCGAATTGGCGACCTTCTTCAAACTCTTGGTTGTTTTAAACGAACATTAATATGTCGCTGCTTTACCGCACGACCATCCGTGCCGCAGATCTGTGGTTACTAGTTCATTCTATGGTGTGTGTGTGTGTAAACAAAAACAACATACAACCCACACTGGCAGAGATACAGCACTGGGTGCTTTATAATGATGAAGCAGTTTTCCCTCGACTTCAAAAATACTGTCACAACAGTGAATCGAAAACATGGCTGTCTTTACCAACGTTAAGTGTCCTTAGGAAATGTCCCTATGCTCAAAAGTCTAATAGTCTCGTGGTGGTGGATGTGTGTATGGGGGGGGGTGCGGGAGGTTTCAGGACCCGCGTGGTAATACGGCCCTGCTAAAAATCACTGTTAATAATATTTAAAAAAATGTTTTGTATTCTATATTAAAATTTTAAATCATATTAATAATCACAATAAAAAAAAGTAAAGTTCCTTTAGCCCTAGCGGGTGGGCCATCGGGGCAGATGGCATAACCTCGGCATAATGAAGGGATTGTGTGGTTAGAACAACGCCCAGCCACCTTTACTTCCCCAACTTAAAAAGTCAGGTACCCATTTAAAGCCGGGACTACTTTGCACCTGGAAAAATACCGTGGGTCTCACCGAGGATCCAACCCGGGACTCTCAGGTCGACGCTACTCGGCCATGGGCCCTACAATAATCACAATAATTTAAAAAAAAAATGTTGGGCTGGGATATATTAGCTAAAGTCTGCTAAAGCAGAGCCGAGGATGACAGGTCTCAGTGCCGGGGATATCACCGGCATCCCCGGCGGTAAATCGAGCCCTGGTCACATCTCGCGAACAGTCCTATCCCTTTTTACAGCCAGATGGTTTGGAGGAGGGGAGGGGGCACGGGGGATGTATAACATCTATGCAGTTCTTTCTTCTTATGTGTGTTGCGAAGTGATGGAGACCATATAGATCTAAAAGCTGTCACCAAACAAAATTTCATTTATATTTAAAAAAAAAAAAAAGTAAGAGACAACACATTTTCAATTATGATGTTATTCAAAATTTATTTGGAAAGGGTGGGGGAGGATGTAAGTCACCGTATTCGCCCCTTCCGCGCGCCGCCCTTTTCCCTCCACCCTCCCATTTTAAGACAGCACGACTGGTGGGGGAGATTAAATGCAGGGAAACTTTAATGAGTCAGTCCACGGAACAAGTCATTCATTGGATGGATGTGACAACGCTAAGCCACTTGTAAATAACGGGATAACTCGTGGTGGCTTTGGGGCGGGTCTGGTGATGAATGATTAAGGGCCTTGGCTTCTGCACGCATTCGGCCAATTAATACAAAAAAATAAATAAATTAGGAGCAGAAGATTAATTAATATGAAGAGAAAAGGGAAAAAAAAAATCATTATTTGTTGTAGTTTCTTTTTTTTTAAACTAAACAACTATGTGTAAATAAAAAGGAAATTAATTTCAAATCGCAAAAAAAAAAAAGATTGTTAACACTGGCTAGTGAATCTTTTCATTTGGATTAAAACTCTGGTGTTTTTTTTCTATACTCTCTCTACCATATTCGTGTTTTAGGAATATGTAATATTTGTTAAACCTGCACCGATGAACAGCTGTAAAAACAATGAAATGTGCTCACATCAGTTTTTTTTTGGGGGGGGGGGGCGGGGAGGTAGGGGCGCCTAGGCAATTAGCAAAAGTAACTGTCGGGGACCCTAGCATCACCAGGAACAATATAGTTATATAATGCATGAAGTGTTGGCCAATTTGGCGGCAGTGTTGCCCTGTGTGTGTGTCGGAGCAAGTAATTGGTCAAAAGGGTCGCAAAATTGGATGGGTCACATGGGTCAATGTTCCCTGACCCACGACCCATCCTTAGTCTCCGCCCGACCCCAAAAAAAAAACCCCCGTCGTCACGCGATTTTTTTTTAATTTCAAAATGGTTTCTATGGCGACGGCCGCCATCTTGAAAATAACAACATTCAATGGGTCATGATGGGTCTGGGTCAAGAACTTAGATGGGTCATGGGTCAAGCTCAGTGACCCATTACTTGCTCTGGTGTGTGTGTGGGGGGGTTAAGGCAGTCGGCGAATTCTCCTAACCGTTGGAAAGGCTGTAAGCAGGGTCATCAAAACGCTTGCGGGCTCACACGGTGCACTTACACTGGGGCCCCCAATGTATATGGGCGCTCATGCTGATTAACCGTATTTAAAAAAAAGAGTTGTTGTGCCGTGGGTGGGGGTTGGGTCTAAACACACACACGTGTGCCCTGGGAGGTGGCGCCGCAGTTATGCCGAGATGACTCTAAACATGTGCCTTCTGAAGATGTGATTGGAAAATTTAGGGCTGTTTGTGGTGGACGGTGAGTCCGGTGGGGGG
This sequence comes from Bulinus truncatus, assembly GCA_021962125.1. NCBI lineage: Eukaryota > Metazoa > Mollusca > Gastropoda > Planorbidae > Bulinus > Bulinus truncatus. The sequence continues at coordinate 1,060,286 of JAGDYQ010000092.1, forward strand.
GGGTGTTGGCTGGCTTGTTGGAGGTTACCGGTTCGAATTCCAGCGGCGCCAGCTACACATGTTCGCCATAGTGTCAGCTCTTACCGTCTTTAAATATTTAAACACTTTCCGTTATATCGGATAGGACCTAGCATTTCCATCCTCCCAATCAGGGCCGAACCCAGAAAATCTGGAACCCCTGACAGGGTCTAAAAAAAAAACTCCCCCCCTCCCCCCCGTTTCGTCTTTCCCCCGAAAAAAGCAGCTGGGCCTCCAATGCCTGTGGCCCCATGTGTGATGGGGTGGCACCTTTACCCCTCCCACACCCGAGTCGACCCTGCCCCCGCCACTCAGAATTTCGTGACTCGGTTTGACATCCGTGAATTTATTTTATTTTATCTGAGTTTTTTTATTTTGTTTGAAACAATCCTATTTCCTTTTTTTAAAACTTCTCCAACTTTCACATGTGTCCAGGCAATCACCGATTCCTTGAAAAGTTGATCCTGACCTGCTGACCCATTTCAATCTGTAAACCCCTTGCCCCCCCTCCCCTCCCCGTCATGGAACTTGTTCGACCAGCTATTGCCTTGCAGGAATATGTATCCGTCCCCACATCATGGGGCAGAACATGTTGTGCTTGACCCCCCCCCCCATTTTTTTTTGTTTGTTTTGTTTCTGACGAGTCTTTGTGTCTATGGACATGGGTAGTGCCCACCGTGGTGTGGGCTTCAGAGATGGGTAGTGCCCGCCGCGGTGTGGACTTCAGAGATGGGATTACCAAAGTCCATGTGAGAGTGAAAATGTTTATCTCTGGCGGCTGTAAGCCACACCAATAAACAGTTTGTTTGTATCGTTCTTCTTTCAGTTCGCAGATTCACGATCATAACCGAATAGCCGTCGAGACATCAACAAAGGGTGGGTGTGTGGAGGGGGGGGGAGAGGCTGTGATATATCAAGTTCCCTTGTTTTGTGTAAAATACCGCTACTGAACGGAGCGATGACCATTTTAGAATGTTTTGAGTTGCAGCCATTTCTACTTAAACTGGTGTGCATTTTTAGTTCGACCATTCGTTTTATCGAATTATGTATACATGTTTGTGTGTGTGTGTGTGTTTGTAATAGTCAAATCCCTGACCGAACACCGCCCACTCCCTGTCGCCTGTACGTGGACACTTCACAGTATACAGTATTTCGGTTTAAAAATAAAACAACTTCACGCACCGACTCACGCCTGCATAGGAATTCTATTATTATTATTTTTTTCTCTCTTCTAGTTTTTTGTTCCTTCATTCAATTATCATAATTATTTTAGTGGGATTCAAGGGAAACAACAACAGCGACAACGCGGAGGCCATACCACGGTTGTCCTTGAAGGAAGTGTTCACATTAGCTTACAGTCGTAGTTTCCTTGAGGAAGTTTGTAGAATATAATGAAATGGCAGTAAATAACATTATAACGTGTAATTTAAGATTTGAGGTGATATTTTTATCGGCACTCGCAATTTTCACTTTTTATCTACAAAATTCTAGAAGATTTTTTTTTGTTTGTTTCGCCTTGAAACCATCTATATAAACAAAAAAAAATGTTGATAAACTTGATTATGAAATACGAAGCCAACCCAGCCTTTAAAAAAAAAATGTGGAAAAGTTGAACCGATCTTGTTTCATAACTTAGAACGTATAATTTAAACTTCGCAATTTTCGTTTTGTATGGACGTCTGTTCAAAACTGCGTCTAGCGCTGGCCGGGTTCGAAACCTCAGGTCCATAGTCGTAGGCACCCGCCCCGTGTTTTATTAATAGATAAAAAAAAGACCACGTTTCAATCACTTGATGCATCAGTCTGATATGTGCCGAGGGTACGACGTAGAGCTGGGATGTACACGTTTTTAGCGCATTTTCGAGAAGTCGAATGCGCTATTGTTTCCGTTTTGTCCGTCTGTCATCACCCTAGATCTCAGCAACCATAAATCCTAGACCCATGATGTATATACTTTTTTTGGTAGGTCTTGGCCTGCCATTCCTGCATCGAAAGTCCATTTCGCGATCTGAACTTTCCAAAATTTACAAATATTTACTGAAAGCTAACATACGTACTGATACATAACACGAAAATGCGCTAACACGTCCCTGTGTCCAGAATGGAACAGGCTTAAGATGCTGGTTTTCCTTGTCCATGTGAATTTCTCCGTCTTTAGTGCGCGTGTATCCCATTGAACAGTGGTCGGTGTACGAAACCTGACTAGAACCATAACGTGTAGTTAATTCGACGACTCGACAGTGCACGCCTAAAAAAGATCAGTTGCCCTTTTGTACAATTTCTCGACTGTTTTTCTTTTTTTAGAGCATTTTCGAAAAAAAAAATGCTCTATTGTCCCCGTTTTGTCTGTCTGTCTGTCTGTCCGTCCGTCCGTCATCATGACTTTTTTCCATTTCGCGATCTGACCTCTGAGGGCCGTAAAAGGGGGCTTATAAAGTACCGTTTTTTACAATATAAGCTATATTAACAATGGACCGCCCTATACCTCAGCAACCATAAGTCCTAGACCCATGATGTATATATCATTCTGTAGGTCTTGGCCTGCCAAGAAATGACTTTTTTCCATTTCGCGATCTAACCTCTGAGGGCCGTAAAAGGGGGCTTATAAAGTACCGTTTTTTTCACTATATAAGCTATAATAATGGACCGCCCTATATCTAAGCAACCATAAGTCATAGACCCATGATGTATATATCATTGTGTAGGTCTTGGCCTGCCAAGTGTACATCAAAAGTCCATTTTGCGATTTGACCTCTCGTTTTGCTTATATTTTAAATATA
>JAGDYQ010000092.1:1063583-1073583 GCA_021962125.1 Bulinus truncatus
TTGTAACTACACTCTTTGTATATTGATAGGTTGTAACTCTTTGTATCTTAATAGGTTGTAACTAGACACTTTGTATATTGACTGGTTGTAACTACACTCTTTGTATATTGATAGGTTGTAATTACACTCTTTGTGTGAGCCCTTTTTAAGAGATAGTGATTTGAGAGTTTACTGAATGACTAAATAAAAAGATTTAGACAAAACAGGGAATTATCTCATCTTATAAAAGTTATAGGTTATAATTGAAGAATCTCCTCATACATTTTACTTTTTGAAAAAAATTACAGCGGATTACGTCATCACTTTCTGTCTCAGTGGAATGAGACATTTTTGTGACCTTTGCTTTTTTTTCTCCCTTCTTCATTTTCACCTTATTTAAACACAGCGGCACGTTTTAATTGTCACATCTGCAATGGTGTGTTAATTTATTGTAAATGTCTGGCTATTTTTGGTCGGTGCAAATGAGGCTACTGCGAAGAAGACGTCAGCATATTGGTCTATTTATTGGGTACTACGTCATAGATAACATGGCGCATGCACAGAGGTGGCAAAAAAACATGAGACCCGAACTTAAGAATGCCCCATACAATCCAGCATTACTGTTTTATTAAGGGCCCACAATTTTGTTTTGCGGTTGGGACCACAACCGACATGAATCCGCCTCTTCTTGGATACTAATATTTTGTTAAACTATGCAAGTGGGTTTGTTTGTTTCAACTGTTCAGTAATTCCCTATTTGTTCTTCATTTTTAGAGTCATATCAATGTGGGTATTAACTGGTCAAATACAGCAGAATTTACTTTTCTATCGCTTCTGACATTCAGTTGTGTCCCCCTTGGTAATTTGACCAGAGACGACCACCAGATATTTCCCCTTCCCCCGGGGTGAGGGGGTGGGGGTAATGGGAGACCGTGAATGTATCATTGATGTATCGTTGACTACAACAATTGGCATTTATTATTTAAGATCAAGTTAGCGCAGAGGAATTGTTGTCTTCCATTGCCTGGAACACGGACAAACTGTTCTCGTGCCAATAGACTGGCTGCTGAGTGATATAATTTGTTACATGTATTTCCATATACAGGGGCATCTAAGTACACATCTCTCTACAAAGTTGAAACATTATAAATCCTATGCAATATCAAAGTGGTTTGGGCGTATTATGCCCTAACTAGTTGAAAAGCCTGCTGAAGCTGGCTGAACGAAATCCGACAGAAGGGATAAACAAAGAAATAGACGAAATACATGTACTGCAATAAAAAAGAACATGTGGCCTTAATTGTCATGAAAAGAATACGATATGAACAGAAATAACGGGCTAGACGATTAAGTATTTAAGGATGTGTAGTAAAACGGGCGCTAAAAATATAAGTATAGATTGTCTTGTACACCTACCTATAAATGATAATAATTAGTTTAAATACCAATAAAGAATACTGATTTAAAAAAAATAATTGTGGTTTGAAAATGAATCAAGTTGGTATTATCTCCAGCAAAAATATCACTACACATTCTTTCAAAATAAAATAAAAAAATATTTTTTATTGAAAAAAAAATGTCTACTGTATTTAAATTTCAAATTGCCCCTTTAAATATATATATATATATATATATATATATATATATATATATATATAGATATATATATATATATATATATAAACAATGAGCAGTAAACATTATGTAATGATAAAAGAATCCATATCAGAGAAGCTGGTGTATTAATGGAAACAAGATTGTTATCAGTTCTATCCCTGTTTAGGACATCATTAGTTATAGAAATGCTATTTTGGTTATTATATCCCGCCCGTGAACCAATGTTGGTAGGTGAATCGTTGCACCTTGGTTAGGAGTCTGATCTTTATGCTTTAGGTAACGGGTTCAAATCCCAGCTTGTCCAGCCACCTATCTATATCTTTCATAGTCACTGCACACTTGGTAAGGATGAATAAGGGGGAGGGGGCGAGGGAGTGGAGGGGGGGGGCAAAAAGGCTAACATGAAAGATTTACTCGGTGGTGAGGAGATGGTCTGTCAGTGTACTGTGTAGTGTGTAGGCCTACTTATAGTGTGTAGCAGTGGCGTAGCGAGGGGTGGGCAAGGGGTCATCATGCCCAGGGCGCCACTCACAAATTGGGCGCCAGCCAAATGGTAAGATTTACATATAATATATGGTTTTCGAAGGGGAGGACGCTAAAAAGTGTACTGTGCCCCGGGCGTGCTACGCCACTGGTGTGTAGTGTGTACTGTGTACTGCGTACTGTGTAGTATGTAGGTTACATGGTCGAATACCAGCAGAGTTGTGAGAAATTCTGCAAAGCTGGGAGTGTACCAATGCAAACTGATCTGACCACGGGTCTGTTGACTATAACCTAGGTCTATTTTCAAAAGTATTGCTTATACTTTGCTATTGTGTTACAAATATATTGACCAGTGGCGTCTCTATAGTTGTTGTCACCCGGTGGGGGCCCGCTCACCCCCACACCTCCCCTCCGCATCACCTTTAGTGACGCCACCGATATTGACAAGATATAAAACCAGGCAAGCGATTTGACTCGATCTTTAATTGGTATTCAAAGTGATCTTTATTTGCTTTCACTAAATATATTTTTTTTTTTAAACAATAGTCTCTTGTGGTTTTTTTTTTTTTTTAAATCTGTAATCAAACACAGATGGTAACATATCGTAGGCTAAATATAAATACAAATAAAAGAAAATGAAAGTGAAATAAAAAAAAGCACTGCATAATTTCTATCGATCTGCGTAAAAAAAAAAATAAATATAAAAAATAACTTATCCTAACCCAATGTCAGATTCCCCCCCCCCTCCCTCGGGTAAAAATTTTTTTTCTTCCTGTTTACCCTTTAGCCGGTTTACCCTTTAGCCGGTTTACCCTTTAGCCGGCCATGTTAGTTAGCGCTTATTTTTTTCCTTTCTGCTGCCCACCAGTGAAATTAATTCTCTGACCCTTAGGGTATGTTAGACGCCAGGCATGTCTGGGTTGTTTTTTTTTTTCTAATGTCTGTGTCTTTGTAATTTTTGAAATGTCTCATACAGATTTAAAAAATTGTATATATTTAGTAATTCTTAAATACATAATCGTCTAACCCGTGTGTCTCCCTCAGGTAGTTTTCATATCGTGCGGTTTATGCGTTGTATTTCATACATTTTTTTTTTTTGTTATTTCTGTTCATATCGTATTCTGTTCATGGCAATAAATGCCACATGTTCTTTTCTATTGCAGTATTTGTATTTCGTATATTTCTTTGTTTATCCTTTCTGTCGGATTTCGTTCAGCCAGCTTCAGCAGGCTTTTTACACTAGCCTTTTAATAATTATCTAATGTTATGTTATGAAGACTTGATTTTACTTAAACTCAGGGGTGGAATACATTGATTGACGCCCATGGGGGCAGAAGAAAATACCTGGCCCCTATAGAGACAAATATTTAAATGTTTTTATAAAGTAAAACTTTGAGGGACCCCCCCTAATAACAACGGAGCCCCAGGCGAGCACATTGTGCACACGCCATTGAATCAGCGTCTACCTTAATAATGAATGCGTTTGCGGAGCACGTGACCAAGATACCCCTCCCCCCAATCTCCACTCACGTCACTAATGATTCAATGACGTAATTTGTTGACATTCAGAAACGAAACTCCCCCAGGACGTTTTCATTCATGACAAAACTATTATCTTCTCATCATGTAACATTTCACTCATGTCCTCCTGAATGGGGGGGGGGGGGGGGGTATTTCAGGCTTGATGGCTAATTCCGCACAATGAATGTAGAAAAGTGACTTTCAGAAGTTCCATTGTTTCTATAGCTAAAAAACGTCTGAACTTTTACAACCAAGAAATGTCTGAGAGAATTACGGGAGTGAGTCTCTTATAATAAACGGATTTTATTTACTTGATTCGTGTTATGGTCTGCCTTTAGAAATATATTGTGATAAAATCTATTGAGTTAAACGAAAACTTCAGTGCTTAAAGTAATGTTTGAGCACTTCTGTGGTCCTTCGATGTTGGTAATCGCCAAACACCCGCCCCAATGCGCCCAATGTCACATACATTCAGCCTTGCCCGAAACTCAACAGAAAACTGCTGAAAGATTTAAAAAAAAAAAAGCCAAAAAGCTAGCCAAATTATTAAAACTGAATAGAACTGTTTTATACATTTCTTTTTTTTTTTTTGTTTGGTTTTAGTCAATACGTAATAAAAAATTTTACTCGGCCCAAAACCCGCCTTCACGCTCTTAAGCTAAAACGTCCGCTGATGCCCGAAAAGCTCCGCAAAAACCCGCCAATCTGGCAACACTGAATTTACTATAGAAATGGGATATAACACAAAACCTATTTTTCTTTTTTCTAAGCATTTATTCTCTTATAGTGTAAATAAAAATGTTTTATGTAGTAAATTGAGCTCAATTGAGAACATCCTTTATTTATTGAATTTCTCCTGAATTTCTCGAGTAAACAAAACAAATAAATGCGAATGTAAACAAAGAGAAGAACGGATTAGAATATCGGGGCGTTATGACCCACGAAACACATTGTCTGGCATTGTTGTATATTTCACAAGAAATATACAGGTTTACACGTGTACAGGTATATATCTATATTGGTATATAGGTATACAGGTATATAGCAGCGGTCGGGGAACTTTTTTAATCATTACCCCAAAATATGCTTGTGTAAGTTGATATTACCTCACAGCAAATTAAAAATATATACTTTTTACTCACAAAAAGTTTCATTTTTACCACCAAAAACCCCCATTTGGGGTAATTTACCCCGGTTCCCCGACCGCTGGTATATAGGTATACAGGTATATATGTATACAGGTATATAGGTATACAAGTTTATAGGTATACAAGTATATAGGTATACAGGTATATAGGTATACAAGTTTATAGGTATACAAGTATATAGGTATACAGGTATATAGGTATACAGGTATACAGGTATATAGGTATACAGGTATATAGGTATACAAGTTTATAGGTATACAGGTTTATAGGTATACAGGTATATAGGTATACAGGTATATCGGTATACAGGTATATCGGTATACAGGTATATACAATCATTTGTTGTAAGTAACAGGAACGAAATGAAGAATAAATATATAGTTTAATAATCTGACATTCACCCGCACCCGCCACCCCCCCTTCCTTTCACCTCAGAGTGTACCTGTCTTCATTGTACCGAGGCTGGGTATGTCTCTTACACTGGGTATAAATACAAAGGGACCTTGAGATAATGAAAAACACAGTTAGACATTGGTCCGGCCGTAACAAATCCACTACATGAGTTATGATCGTAAACATGTGAGGGTCTGACGTGGCGGGATGTGGGGCGGGGAGGAATAATTGCACTTCTAAAAAAAGTAACTTGTATTACGTCTTAATAGCTCAGATTATCCGAAACAATTTTCACCTAATTATAGTTTTTATATAAATTTTATGTAATCTTTGAACTGAATTCATATTCCATGTATTATTGTGTGTGCGTGTGCGTGCGTGCGTGTGTGTGTGTGCGTGTGTGTCAGCAAAGGTTGTAACTCATTTTCGGAACTGTTCTAAACGAGTGAGAAAGCTCAAATTTAGGCACACGAGTAGATTCTGCATGACAGTACATGATTTTAATGACTTCCAAGGCCATAAAGAAACGTCTTGTAGAATTACGTAGCTATTAATTTTTTTTTTTAATTTAGTATTGATTAAAACGAGAGGAGATGATATGATGAGCATAAGGAAATCAATATATATATATATATATATATATATATATATATATATGGGAGCATCGATAGCACCGGTGTGCAAATTAATGAAGCTATTTTTAGTCTTATATAGACTAGCTAAGTTAGGCTAAAGCGTGCAAGCAAAAGATAGCACGTTTGATTCTTTGAAAACTATAAAATGTGTCAGATTAAAACAAAATATAACCTGACTCAGATTTAGGTTCTGAAGCGTCAAATACTCTTTTTTTTTTGGGTCTAACCAAAGCAAAACTAAATCTATAAGGTAAGTGTGTGTGTTTGTATGGTTTAATGTGCGTGGGCAAGAGTGAGTTTCTGTGTACATTTCGTTAGCTCATGTGTGTGTGTGTGTGTGTGTGTGTGTGTGTGTGCTGCTGAATACAACACACCCACATGAAAACCCAATACGCTCTGTCTCTGTAAAGTTAGATAAGTGTTCTGGCATAAAAATATTCAGGCGGTGGATGGGGGGGGAGGGGGTGTGGCCGAGGGGGGGAGTAGCTATCTCTTGCACCTAAGGTAAGATACTTTGATATGAGTGAAATAAGATGAAATGTATCACAGAAACAGGTGACTGCAAGCACCTGTCTTAAACTAACTAACGAACGTCTCACCTAATCCAGGTATGATATTCTTGCCTTGAGTGTTTTATTTAAATGTTTGTTTATGTATATTTGTGTATATGTTGCGTAATGTCTGTTCGGTGGTCAGTATGTCTGTTTGTATTTAGTTTTTTTTTATGTATATTAATCACCCTTTATCTGTTTCCATGTATTACGCTGGCACCTCTATCTATCTGTATGCATGTATTATCTGATACCCCTATCTATCTGTATGCATGTATTACGCTGACACCTCTATCTATCTGTATGCATGTATTACGCTGACACCTCTATCTATCTATATATATGTCACTCCGTCTGTGTCATTTGATAGATCCTAGAAAATGCTATTTTAATTTCCCCACTGTTCGAAATAAAATAAAATAAAATAAAACTTTCAGTAACTAATAGCACGAGCATTGGTTAGATTTAGTTTTCAAAATTGTACTTGTCAATTTATTAATGATTCTCATTGCAATGCTTTTTTTTAAATAATCAAAATCGTGTCGTTAAAAATGAGAAAAAAGGGGGGGGGGGAGAGATAGAATTTAACTGACAGTTTAATGTTTAAAAATCATGTCAAGAGCTTAACAAAGTCATGATATTTAAAATGTCAGATTGACTTTACTTGTTTATTTCAGGTCTATCCTATTGATTTTTTGTTTTCATTGAAGACGTCGTGATAAAAATCTCACAGAGTTACTTCATTGTAATGCAAGAGTTGTTTGTTCTCTGCCACCGTGAGTGCAAAACAACAAAGCGAAACAGGAAGATGGGGGGGGGGGGCAATGAACAGACTAATGATATATGGTCGTGGCGCTACTTCCCCGATTCCAGGATTTCCTTGTGTTCCTTATCTAAGTTGAGTGCGCATGTCACATAGCGATCAAAAGAAAGCCACTGCTTGAAAAAAACAAAAAACCAAAGCTAGCGAGTTTTAAGCGACATTAATTACGACATTGCCTCGTTTTCGTGGTTAAAGAACCACGTTGCTGGTATATATATATATATATATATATATATATATATATATATATATATATATATATATATATATATATATATATATATTCATGCCCGAAAACTCCGTATGTGGTCATACTTTCCAGACGAACGTCCATCACTGATCGGCAAAGATCGGTGACAATGGCTCCAAACTATACCGCGAAGGGTGAATTTCCACGATGTAGGGTTCGTTATTTATAAAAGGAACATAAAAAAAAAAACATGCACAATACCTATTTAATACTGTTTCAAACTTTATTTCAGCCCTCTAGACATGAAACAATAGTTGATGTCATGGGCGCAACCGATGTACGGGTCGTGCGGGTCCGGACCCTACCAAAAATCAAGCCACTGGCTTTCGACCCTACCAAAATTTGGGGGCAGACATACCAATTTTCATCTTACCTAATATTTTGGACCCTACCAACTTCAACATACTGGTTGCACCCCTGGTTGTAGGATTACCATTGCGCTTGCATTGCTAAATGTATTTAACTAAATAAGACATAATTAAGACATATTAAGACATAAAATGACATATTAGACTTAAAAAGTGGTAAGGGAAAGCTGTACTTGCTTGCTATAATAGGAATTAAATGGGATAAAAGCAACTTTTCCATAATTATTGATTTTCCATCGCAAAGATGATTGATTATAACAGCCTGCTTAATGAACTGTGAAGCCTTATGGGCGAAATTTGCTATAAACATGAATCTATGAAATGAAATTATTTTGGGTGTTGCTGATGGTATTCAAGTTGAAAATTTCTGTCCCGTCTACGACAGTTTTCTAAAAAAGTTTTTTTTTTTAAACTGCTTTATATCACGTATTGCTTTATAACAGATTGCTTTATACCACTGATTGCTTTATAAGATCATAGACTGCCCTATTTATGTTTCATAAACTGTTTTATTTCATTGAAAGATTTATTTTAAAGACTACTTTACTTTATAATATGTTTACAAAAATCGCTTAATTTCAAAAACATCTTTATATCATAGACTGCTTTAGACTATTTTATATCATACACACTACTTCCGTGGCGATTTCAGCGGCGGACCCACTTTGATATGGCGACTAGGCGATCACCTAGTCAGGCCCCGCGCATGGGGAAGGGGGGTGTAACTTCGCGTAAGGAGTGACGTGGTACGGTAAATAGCCTACATTTACGTCTCTCGTCGGCCCCTCGTATGGGTCACTCTCTCAAGGTCACTCACTCAAGATCCCCCAGCTTTCTGGTGCATACTAATGATGCCGAATATGTATATGCGCCCTTCCAGCCCCCTCCCCCCTCACCTTTTCAACAGGCCTCACAGGCGCTACATTTAGACAAGATGTTCTCATACTGTGTACGCCTCGCTATCCGTCCCTCCCCCCCCTCTCAAAACTGTTTTGTGTTTTCATGACCCCCCCCCCGGAGGAAGAACAAAAATGGCGTCTAATACGGTACACCCTTCGACACAAGCTGACAGTGTTAATAAACAGGCCTCAGAAATGGAACCCCCCCCCCCCGCGCGGGCAAAGAGGAAAGCAGGGAGGCCAAAACCAACACGGGGTGGGGGGGGGGCGGGAAACAGCTTGAAAGCTATGAAAACGAAGCAAGGGGTGCCACTTGGGGCCTCTCATAAAGAAGATTTGCCTAATAGCCGTGTCAGGGTAACAGGGTATCAGTTGAGACCCTCTGCTCTTACAGAAGTCGAGAGGGGGGGGGACAAGTAAAACACTGTTAAGTTTAGCCAACATACAGTGCCGTGGCTAGATATTGCGGCGCCCTGTGCGAGTTACATCTTTTTTTTTTGGCGCCCCCTCCCCTCCCCCCCCCATTCTGAAAAAGTACACAAAAAAATAGAACAGCCTCTTTTTCGGCGCCCCTTTCTACTTCGTCGCCCCTTCCTACTTCTTCGGCGCTCTGTGCAACCCACAGTAACGTTCCTACGCTTATGTTTGCATGCAAAAATAATATACATAATTACCCTGCCGAATTGAAACCACCCAAATAAAGCATGTGTTGAAAACATCTTATTTTTTTTTTTTTGATTCATTTTGTCTGATATTTGGAACAAAACCAAAAACATGGTGGTATTAATTTTTTTTTTAAATGGCTAATACCCCCCCCCCCCGCCAAAGAGTTGAAAGCTTTAGAAACAAATGAAAAAATGTTAATGTCAGAGATTAAATAGATGGGAGTGACCTTAACACGACTTGATTAATGAAACATGTCCGTCTAATTGTGGGAAGCGGATTGCATCCAACGGTTCTCAAAAATGTTTCGGTGGGATGGGTGGCTGAGTGGTGTAGATCCTCGACTGTCGATCTGAGAGTCCTGAGTTCGATCCTCGGTGAGAATCATGGGGAATTTTTCCAGGTGAAATGTGTTTCAAAGTCGTCTCACAAGTCCACCCAGATTTAAATGGATACCTGACTTAAGTTGGGGAAGTAAAGGCGGCTGGGCGTTGTGCTAACCACACAATCCCTTCATATGCAGAGGTTATAGAAACAGATGAATTCTAAAATTCATCTGCCCCGATGGCCCGTTAGGGCTAAGGGAACTTTACTTTACTTTTTTACAATGTAAGGAGATGAACAAACAAAATATCAAGTGAAGATAAATGAGACGAAAAAGCCCTGATAA
>JAGDYQ010000092.1:1076083-1091711 GCA_021962125.1 Bulinus truncatus
ATATATATATATATATATATATATATATATATATCTATTTTCGTTAGGTCAGTTTGGAGCTCTCTATATCGTGGGCTTTCTCAATTACTCTCAATCCCTCATGACAGTGGTCTCCAGCCCCCGGGCCAAGGACCGGTACCGGTACATGGATCAAATGATACTGGGCCGCCCTAGACACTCATGTCCTTTTTATATACTGTGGTGTGTTTATCTCGAGATGGTGCGACTTTCCATTGACAACAGGTTTAACCGGGAGTTGAGCGGTGTGAACGGCAGTAACATTGTAAATCAAAAACAATACTAAAATGTAAATAATCAACATCTAGTCCCCTCCATCTCCCCCGCCCCCCGTCCCCAGCGGGCCGCGGTAAAATTTATCAAACGTCGACCGGGCTAGCAAAAAAGGTTGGGGGACCACTGTCTTATGATTCGAGCGCTTAAAAGGAGGGCGGGGCGGGGCGGGGCGCGGGGGTCCAGGATAATCTAAAACGTGTATAATTAATGTCAACCTATCTCTAGCTCAGCTCCAGTTCACATAGTCAAAAGTGCCCCCCCTTCAATCTACGGTTGCCATAAAGCAAACCCTGTCCTTAGCCACACAGTCCGCTGAACCAGTGGTCGTCCCCCCCAACCCAACCCCGGGCAGAACTGGTACCGGTCCTTGGAAACAAATGTTACCAGGCCGCCCAAGGAATATTAAATTATTTTCTTTTTATTCATTTATCTCGTGATTGTGTGCGACTTTCCATGGACGAGAAATAATCAACGGATTCCCCCCTTCATCTCCTTTCCAGTGGGCTGCGGTGAAATGACCAACCGCTGACCTGTCCGTGGCGAGAAAAAAGGGTTGGGGTGGCCGCACGCTACACCATTTAAAATAAAACCACTCACCTCTTTAGATGTATGAGAAATGCAATCCATTTGTGTTACAGTAGATTTTAGTTTGTAGTCTTAGAACAGTTTTATAACAAGTTAACTTTGTCTTTAGAGGCTACACCAATCAATGTCTAAAAGAGAAATTCTCTTTAAAATACGTACCACCATCATTGTTGTTTTTATTTCCAAACTCAGAATAGAATACAAGATCTACCGTATCTCTCGACATATCATATTAATATTCACAATATAATTTTTACCTCAACAGCCCCTATTTTGTGAATGGTACTAACGCCCTCGAGAGCTTTTGGCTTTTCTCAAGTGAAATACCGGGTTGGTGGAGGGTGGTGGTGGCAGCACGGTGTATAGACAATTTACTGTTTATAAAAAATGTTCAGCATGAATGCAGTTTCTCATTGCGAGCAGATATAAACAGAATGTTGGGAGCACGGGTCTGTGGAATCATTAGCCAATACATTTTGCAGCCACTGTTGTGAACAATGAGTTGAGGGAAAAGGGAAGGGAAGTTACGTATTGCTGAGACGAAACAACAATCATATTTTTTTTATCTGAACATGCATCGTTTAATAATGTTAATTAGGCTAAATGTCCATTAATAGCTCTTATATGAGCTTGCCTCAGATTGCGAAATATTAGTTGGCCAATTTAGCATACAGCTGAGCAGTTTAAAACAATAATAGGGCAAAAGAAATAACCTTTGAACTCATTTCCCAGTGTAGCTATCTTTTCATTCATTTACATTGCATACTTCTGTAATGTTCTGTACTTTTAAAAAAAAAAATTCAACGAACCAGTAGATGGTTCTGCGACGTCAAACTTCTGAATTCAGGGCTGTCTTATCGCAAGGGCCAGCTAGAGGACGTCCAGGGGCCCAAGAGTAGTAATGGGGCCACATGCTTTTTAATTCTTTTAATATGTCATTATTTTCATTGGTTTTCATGGGGGCCCCCAGTGTAGAATTCATCTGTTTCTATAACCTCGGCATATGAAGGGATTGTGTGGTTAGCACAATGCCCAGCCGCCTTTACTTCCCCAACTTAAAGTCAGGTACCCATTTAAAGCTGGGTGGACTCGTGGGACGACTTTGCACCAAATAACACCTGGAAAAATTCCATGGTTCTCACCGAGGATCGAACCCACGCCTCTCAGGTCGACAGTCGAGCATCCACACCACTCGGCCATCCGTCCCACTATTATGCTGTTAAGGTGGCCCAGATTCTGATCGGTTTGATTCAGGCTTCAGGTTCGAATCCCAGCGATACCATTTGTGTATGGCTTTTGTTATACCTTTGGACGATTAACTTGGACGTTGCAGCCATCGGCTACACAGGGGAATATAGAAATGGCACAACCGGTAGAGGTTAGTTAGTACACGTTCCAATTGGGATCTTCAAGTTTCTTCTTCCTGAGTGACACCGTCGCAGTTTGGGTGTTAGCAAGATAGGCGTGGTTCGAGCCCCCAGGGGATATCAGTTTGCAAATGTCCCACCGTGGTGCTTTCATAGTTAAAAAAAATAATTAGCTTTGTTGGAGGTTGGAAAAATGTAACAGCGAGAACTGGTTCAGCATAGGATCTACATCAGAGGGTTGGATGGACATTTTGAACCGTGGGCCGCATTGGGTTCTTAAATCAATATAAGGGAGGTGGCCGCAAAAAAAAAAACAACATCTGACTAACGGGCCATATTGGTCCCCAAAGGAAAGTAATTTCGCATGAGTGATTGAGATAGTATATGATGTTTGGTGATACGTCATAGAAATTTGTTAGCTTGAACTGAAAGTATTTGTAAGGTACAGCCTCAAAGCATCTATCACGACCGTTGTTGCTGCGATTTTAACACGAGACGTGCGCAATACTGGCAGAGATCACCACTGAACGCCCTGTAAATGAATTATATTTTTTTTTAAATAGCATACCTATTTTTGTGAGGTCCCAGTAATATTATATCAACCAAGTAATATCAACTATATGTACCAGTTTTTCTATCAACCAAGTAATATCAACTGTATGTACCAGTTTTTCTATCAACCCAGTAATATCAACTATAATCTACCAGTTTTTCTACCAACCCAGTAATATCAACTATAATCTACCAGTTTTTCTATCAACCCAGTAATATCAACTATATGTACCAGTTTTTCTACCAACCCAATAATATCAACTATATGTACCAGTTTTTCTACCAACCCAGTAATATCAACTATAATCTACCAGTTTTTCTACCAACCTAGTAATATCAACTATAATCTACCAGTTTTTCTATCAACCCAGTCGTCGTCGTCGTGTTTTTCTATCAACCCAGTAAAGAACTATAACCAACGGCTGGAAACAACCCTATGCTGCGCTTTAGCCGGAAATACAAAGGTCAAATACGCAGGTTAAAGTGTTAACTTTTTTATCTTTAAAAGTTGACAAATAGAAGGGGAAAAATGATTATGTTCTACTATATATATATATATATATATATATATATATATATATATATATATAATTCCCATTTATCAATGTAATTATGTTTTTATTTAACTAATGTTTTTGTTCACTCTTAATAAAGTACACTCTTCCTATATCATTATCAGAGAATATGTGGTAAGGGAGGGGGTGGAAGGGGGGGGGGGTAGATACTGATGTCCTATAACGGTGTCGAAGAGTGGGTTGTATAGCAGCCCGGGCGGGGGTACATATAGTTGATATTACTTGGTTGATATATGTTAATATAGAGCCAAAATTACAGACCCAAAAAAAAAAAGAAACAAATATTTTTCTATGTCCTATTTTCGTGGTCTCGGTAGAGATGTGCCACAAGGGAAACGTCATTCAGCCAACAATGTTGGATGGTTCTAATTTCCGGTACAATATATTGCATGTTGTTTTTTTTTTCTGTTTAGCTCTACAGTACAAGTTCAGTTGTTTTTTTTTTTTTTTTTTTGTTGTTATAGATATGTTGCTATTTTTGCTTTTATATTGTTGATCTGGTAGCCCCCGTGCTGTAAATATGTTGTGATATCCTTACTGCGTGTTTTTTGTTTCTTTAATTTGTTGCA
This sequence comes from Bulinus truncatus, assembly GCA_021962125.1. NCBI lineage: Eukaryota > Metazoa > Mollusca > Gastropoda > Planorbidae > Bulinus > Bulinus truncatus. Next base: position 1,080,026 of record JAGDYQ010000092.1, read on the forward strand.
GATTTGAAGTTATCCCATAACATTTGTTTTAACTGCTCAACATTGGTGTGACTGTGGAATTATAAAAAAGTTGGTATATTAATTTATAACTGCATTGTTATTATGTTTATTCATAGCTACATTGTTATATAGTTACTTCCAACTGCTTGATTTTAGTTATGTATCACTGTATTGTTATAGTTATAAAAAAAAGTATTGTTATAGCTAGTTATTACTTTATTGTTTATCTATAAATGTATCTACAAATGCATGGTTTTATTTATCTACAACACTATTGTTATTGTTAATTGTTCCGTCGTATTAGCTTTGTTATGCTTTTTGTTTCCCCTTGATTAAGTTTGATGATGTTGTAGCTTGTGTTGTTTTTAGTTCACACCCTTTTGTTGCTGTTTACCGCGTCTAACCACTCACCCCCCCCCCCCCCGACCCTAACCCCTCATCACCTCTTCACCACTGTTCTTTATAATGTAGCCATCAACAATACAGAACAAATTTTGCTTACTGGCACCAAGACCAAAGCAATTAACTCAGAGCACAGATGTGGGGGGGGGGGGGGGGGAGGCGTGGGGGAGATACGGAGTGTGGGAAAGGGGGTGGGAGAGGGGGACGGGGGGTAAGGCGGGATCTAGTGAGAGAAACACATACTAATAAATAACTTTCAAAAGCGAATTTATCTAGAAAAAAATGTCTTTTTGCAGGGTCGCCTAGCAACACAAACCCCAGCTATACCAAGCTGTGCATAGATGAATACAAATCATAATTCACAATGACACAGCTTGCAGATGGAGCGTTATATCTACGGAATGTGACATTTAACGAATGCAATTCCTATTACAATAGATCACCCAATACATTCTTTTTTTTTTTAAATAAACATTGAAGTAAAAGTTGACTTAATGGCGCCTATTGTTGTTTGGTTTGTTTTAATAACTCCTGCTCTGAAATTTAATATTTTCTAATGCAACGAGGGTTATCACGCCGAGCAACGCTCTATTTAATGGTTATCACTCCGAGCAACGCTCTATTTAATGGTTATCACGCCGAGCAACGCTCTATTTAATGGTTATCACTCCCAGCAACGCTCTATTTAATGGTTATCACTCCGAGCGACGCTCTATTTAATGGTTATCACTCCAAGCAACGCTCTATTTAATGGTTATCACTCCGAGCAACGCTCTATTTAATGGTTATCACTCCGAGCAACGCTCTATTTAATGGTTATCACTCCGAGCAACGCTCTATTTAATGGTTATCACGCCGAGCAACGCTCTATTTAATGGTTATCACTCCGAGCAACGCTCTATTTAATGGTTATCACGCCGAGCAACACTCTATTTAATGGTTATCACTCCGAGCAACGCTCTATTTAATGGTTGTCACTCCGAGCAACGCTCTATTTAATGGTTATCACTCCGAGCAACGCTCTATTTAATGGTTATCATTCCGAGCAACGCTCTATTTAATGGTTATCACTCCGAGCAACGCTCTATTTAATGTTTTATTACATGACGGCCATATTATTTTTAGGGGCGGGGGCCGGCCTTACGAACTGCGGGGCCCAATTTAACGGGATGCTTGCAACTATTTATAGTAACAACACAAATCGCAACAACTATTACTATGAATGCTAAATGTAAATTGCGGTGCCCCTGCCAAGCGCGGAACTCAATTTTGGAGCAATCGGTCAAATCGGCCTAAGACCGGGCCCTGTTTATGGGGGGGAAGGGGTAGGGTTAACATGTACACAGAATGGGGTGGGGGTGTGCATAAAAAAACATATCATTACGTGCTTGTGTCAAGGGCTAAATACTGGTCGGTCTTGCAGAAAGAGGCAAGTAGAGAGAATCCACTCTGACGTCTTCCAGACAAGAGTTATCTTTAACTGATCAAAAGATCGGTGTACAGGTCACTCAACGATTTGAATATTCATTGGGCTGTTAACTTTCGTTTGTTTATCAGGCGGATGTGATATATGTACACACACACACACACACACACACACACATATATATATATATATATAACTGGATCCGACAGATCAAGTCTGACTGTCACAACATGTCGGATACTTAAATATAACGTAACGCACAAACAAAACAGCCATAAGATGCACACTGTTAAAATCAGGCAGTCTTTGAAAACATGTTTTTGTGAGGGGCAAGGACAGTGCCGAACTTACGGATTCGGGGGCCCGTGGGGGCTTGGTCTCTTTTGGAGGGCTCCTGCATTTTGACATTCGACATAATGGCATGAGATAATGTACTTAATATTTAATGTAAAAAAAATGGGGGGGGGCTCTCAAGCTGGGGGCCCGGGGCACTTTCAAATTCGGACCCCCCTCCCTCCTCCTTAGTTATGCCTCTGGGCAATGACAAAGGGTGTTTTAAAGTTCGAATACCCCCCCCCGCCCTTCTCATGACATCTCAACTTCTAAGAGAGTCAATCATTTATTCTGCACCAGGCCCGTCAACGGACCTTGATTAGCCTCTGGGTTGAAAGTTGAGTGATATTGTAACAACAACAACAACAACAAAAAGATGGAAAGTATAAAAAACAAAGAAAGAGCACGTGAGCTTTATTCAAAAATTAATTCCAATATCAAACTTGATGTGCATTTGATGATAAGGGCAACAGAAACAATTTGGTGCGAATCAGTGCCGAACCTAGGGATTTGGGGGCCCGGGGCACTTTGGGGGCCCCTGCATTTTTACATTCGACATCATGACATGAGTTAATGTACTTAATATTTAATGTAAAAAAAAAAGCATTCGAATTTGGACCCCTCCCCTCCCTCCCTCCCTTGTTACGCCTCTGGTGCAAATATGTTTATTTTTAGAAAATTGCATTTTTTTTTCTGATTTCCACTCGGTTAACTTTTGCTATTTTTAATTCTAGAGAGAAATCAAATGGAAATTTATCCATCTATTTATAGTCTTAAGTTTTTTTTTTTTTTTTTTTTCAAGTTCTGTTTTAGTCATGACTTGTGGACCCAGTAAAATAGAGTCATTTAAAGTTTTACTCCAAACAAAAAATAGGTACTTGTTTATACAAAGTAGAATTGACTCCAGCAAAGATTAAAATAGACTTGGACAAAGAGAAATGTAAACATAGTCACTGACATACATATTTAGAGTTTGATACACCTACCTACTTCTGCTGCAGAGAGTCAGGTTTGTCTTTGAAAAATTAAAAAAAAAAATAATTAAAAAGTCTGTCCACAAGCACTCAACAAACAAAATATAAATATCCTTAAAGTTCACAAGTCGAAACAAAAAATACAAGAAATTAATCCAGATGAAGTTATTATTTAATCACATGTAATGAATTCGGTGTCGGTTGGAATGGATGGCCAAGTTGGAACATATCAACAACTGCTGCATCATACACATATATGTATGATTATTGTTTCCGAATGCGGTCGTCGTTGCACACACCAACACACCACGTATTATTTTACTGTTTAGGTTGTTGTTGTTGTGTGTGTGTTCACGTAATTTTTTTTTTTTGCGTGTGTGTACAAGAGTGAGAAGTGAAGAGTGAGGGGGATGGGGAGAGGGTGTAGGGTGTGTGTTTGGAGGAAGGGGGGGCGGATCGGTGGTGGTTTAGTGAGTGGGGGTTGACGAGGCGCGCGCTTTGCCAGGATAGAGGTTAGTGGAGAGGGGGGGAGGGGAGGAATCATGTCAGGGTGTTGCCGCGGTGTGTGTGTGTGCGCGCGCGTGTGAGTGGCGGCAGGTTTACTTGCTGGTTGCTGCTGGTGTTTGATGGCTGGTTGTTAGTGGTGATGGCAGGGGAGAGTTCTTTAGTTTGAACTGGGAGGTGTCTGCCTCCATGCAGGGGCGGATCTGGTAGAGGCAAGCAGAGGTGGGGAATGAGAGAAACAATGGAGGATACATAAAATGAGAGAGAGAGAGAGAGAGAGAGAGAGAATCAGTCAGAAAAAGTGTGTGAAGACAGAGAAACGAGTCAGGGGTTAAATGACATAGAGAAAAGAGAAAGGAGAGAGAGAGAGAACTATTTAGAGAGAGAATGAAAGATAGAATCATTGGGTAATTTGACCAGCCTGATGCCGAGACAGCAATGAATACCTGGTGTCTTGGATTACATTGTAAAAGCAAAGCCAGATATTCCTGGACATAAATAATACCCAACTTCACGATTATTTTATATATTTGGACACCGTTTTTATGTTGGTCATCATAGGAGTGAGAGAGTGGAGGAAGAAGACCATGGATCGGGAAAAGTGGAGAAGAGTAGTATGGCGGGCCAGGGCCCTAAATGGGCTGTAGAGAGTAGTATGGCAGGCCAGGGCCCTAATTGGGCTGTAGAGAGTAGTATGGCGGTTGAGATAGTAAAAAAATGATTTCTTAAAGCCGCACCATAATTGATTTAGTGAAAAAAATAGTTAATTAAATAGTTGTTTTTTGTCCCCGTTTTGTCTGTCTGTCTGTCATCACCCTAGATCTCAACAACCATAAGTCCTAGACCCATGATGTATATATCATTTTGTAGGTCTTGGCCTGCCATGTGTGCAGCAAAAGTTCATTTCGCGATCTGACCTCTGAGGGCCGTAAAAGGGGCTTATAAAGTACCGTTTTTTACTATATAGTCTATATTAATAAAGGAGCGCCCTATATCTCAGCAACTGTAAGTCCTAGACCCATGATGTATATATCATTTTGTAGGTCTTGGCCTGCCATGTGTACATCAAAAGTTCATTTCGCGATAGGACCTCTGAGGGCCGGGCTTCAGGGCTCCTAAGGGACTTATATATTATATATACAGCTTGTACGTTCAATAACCCATTCATTTGGTGCGAAATATTGCAGCACGTAGTTTCACCAAGATTTATTAAGAAACTCATCAAATGAAATAGTAAGCTTGTGTTCTGAGTTTAATTGAAAGTATCAGAGCTATGCAACAATTGACGGAGTTTTCGGACGATTAAATGACTATAATTTCGAATGTTTTCAATTATGAGTCCTATTTCAGTATCCACAAACCACTTGTAGTTAGATTTAAGAGACAATAATTTTTTTTCAAATATAAAGAAACGTCTTTATATTTTTTTACAGATATATGCATTACACAATTGAATTTATAAACATTTCCAAAATTTACAAATATTTACTGAAAGCTAACAAACGTACTGATACATAACACGAAAATGCGCTAACACGTCCTGTGTGCAAAATGGAACAGGCTTAATTGCTGGTTTTTAAATCTGGCTCATCGGGAGCGACACAAAACTAATTGAATAGAATATGTTAGAGTAGAGAGGGGGGGGGGGAGGTTTGAGGAGGAGAATGGGGTTATTTGAAAAGGGGAAAAAAATACAGCTTCCTTCCTATGGTTTAATTTTAAACAGAGGTAATTCAGTCGTTGATCCACGGCTTGTTGAAATGTAATTTGATTTGACTTTGTCAAAAACACTTAAAGATAAGCGTTAACTTTTTTTTTTTTTTACAATAGGAAGGAAGCGTTGATTGTGTTTGAGGCCTATTAAATCTCAAAACTGGCGCTTTGTGTTAGAGGCTATCAAATCCCAGCACTGACCTAAAATAAACGAAACCTAGCCCCTTGTGATCCACGGATGGTGATCGAATCTCCCTACCTATCAAGGCATCAAGTCGTTCGCCGACAGAGTCATCATCAAAACTTAAATAACTGAAACCCGATTAGTGTGGACAGACAAACAAATCTGCTCCATTTTGAGTTATTCCACATTCAACCATGAAACTGTTCAATATATTAAGTGAGTTTCATGTTTTGTGGTTATTTTTAAACACAATTTAAAAACACAATTACAAAAAACAAGCAATAATACAATAATTGTACAACGATAACAAAACTTTGTGTGTGTGTGTGTGTGTGTGCGTGTGGGGGGGGGAGGGTTGCATTCAAGGAACGTTTTTCTCAGTCCCCCTCCCGTTTTTCTTTTTTTTTTTAATTAACGGAGCTTTGGGGGATGAGGGGGAGGGGAAGGGGAAGCAATCAATTTCTACGAAGAGTCTCTTCGGCAAACGCTTTGTTTTAACAAAGATAATTGTGTTCAGAAGTTTTATTTTACTCCCCCATGATGACATTGCTTGACTGTAGATCTAGGTTAACACTTATTTTTTTACTAATCAGTGTCAATTAGGTGGTGAGATATTCAGGAGGAGTGGCCCCGGGGGGGAGGGGGGGGAGTCAATAGTAGTTCAACAGACTTACCTGCCAGGACGACCACCTGTACAGGGTATGAATGACTGAATGAGCCCCCCCCCCCATGTCTAGAGATCATTAAAGGTAGACTTTGAACATCAATGATAATGTCGTGTCTTAAAATAACGTATCCTTTGTTCACAAGCTGATTTGTGAAGACGGTACAAGTCTACATTAGTATAACTTATGATCTATGTACAGACAGAGTGGTGTGGGGGGGGGGAGACGTGAGTGGATAGATGGGCTGAAGTGTGAAAGAAATAGTTAGATTTGTAGGTAGACACATAGTTAATAAGGTAAACAAATTGGTAGATAGGTGTATAGGCAGACAGACAGGCAGATAGATAGATAGATAGATAGATAGATAGATAGATAGATAGATAGATAGATAGATAGATAGATAGATAGATAGATAGATAGATAGATAGATAGATAGATAGATAGATAGATAGATAGATAGATAGATAGATTAGATGGATAGATAGATAGATAGATAGATAGATAGATAGATAGATAGATAGATAGATAGATAGATAGATAGATAGATAGATAGATAGATAGATAGATAGATAGATAGATAGATAGATAGATAGATAGATAGATAGACAGACAGACAGACAGACAGATAGACAGATGAAGAAACGTTTTGGCTGAAGTAAATATATATATATATATATATTAATGGCTACTACATTCTCCACCCTGTTTGGCGTTTTGTCCCCCTAGTTGTGTAATTCTCCTGTCCTCAACCTATTCAACTCTGCATGGCAACCACATTCTAACACCTTCACTTCACAATCTTCTCAAGTAGTTGATGACCTCCAGCCCCCCTCTCCCCACCTCCCCAAATCGTTCAACCTGCCAAGTTGTGCCTGCATGTCGTCTCATTTCTTTCCTCTAGCTCAGTGGTTCCCAAAGTGGTCCCTACGGACCCCCAGGGGTCCCTGGCATCATTCAGGGGGTCCGTGGAAAATAAAATTTCATTTGGGGGTCCCTGAACAACTTTAGGGGGTCCGCGCGAAAGGTTTAATGTAAAATAGTAAAATTATGATCTATTTTTATTATGATGGAAATTGAAATTAAAAAACGATAATTAAACTAGTAACGCACACTAATTAAATTAATGTTATGTATGGCGCGGTGTGAGACAGATGGCCGAAAACACGCTTATACCATATACTTTCGACATTATAAAAATAATTCCACTAAGTTATAACATACTACAAAGAAGGATTGACGAATTGGCTCAGTCCGGTGAAAATTATTATGTTATTACTTAAAAACTTCTGAACTTTCTATACAGCTTGACGAGTCCACTATACCAGGAAACAAAGCTTTACTTTTAGGTTATGTAAGATTTGTAAAAGAAGAAACATTTTGTCCAGAATTGTTCTTGCTAAATGTTTGAAAACAAACGAGGAAATGTTATTTACTGAATTAAAAAGATTGTTCAATGTAAAAGCTTTACGCTTGACTAATACAATTTCTGTTGATGATGACGGTGCTCCGGCAAGAGTAAGAAGACACCGAGGCTGTCTGGCATACTTAAGACAAGCTGCACTTAATGTATTTTTAATGCATTGTGTCATTCATTGACATCATTTGGTCGCAAAAAATCTTAGTGAACTTTTGTATAAATAACTAGATTATGCCATTAAAGCAGTTAATAAAATTAGAAGGAATGTCTAAAATTAGATATTGTTTTCTCAACTTTGATTGAAAAATGACGAAGACTATAATCGTTTACTACTTCACACAGTAGTACGTTGATTATCGAAAGGTACATGTTTAAATCGATTATTTGCGCTCTTTGATTTAGTGTTGGAATTCCTGGAATGCAAAGACAATGATTTGCGACACAATTTAACATAGCCTTTATGATTGATTAATTTGACAACTAACGCAACTAATTTGAACCTGCAAGGTAACAAATTAAATTGAATTACAACTTATAACGTAATGGCTGTGTTGGTGGCAAAACTTTTTCTGTGCAAACAAAACTTGGAAAGAGGATAATGTTTTCAGATTCGAAATATTTCGAAATTGCAAAACAAAGTTGAAGATCAGCTTGCTTACTGTCAACACTTAACGGTTCTTCATGCAGACCTGAGCCAAAGATTTGAAGACTTTCTTCACTTGGATATTCCCGACTATGCGTAGAGCCATTTCACGCGTGGACACAGATGAATCCTTACTAGTACAGGAGCAGCTTATTGAAATATTCACAAAGGAGGAATTTAAACCAATCTTTAAACAAGGGTACCAGAAATTCTGGTTACAAAAATAGATCCCAATTTTATATCCTGCATTATGGGTTATTGTACAGAAGTTGTTGACTGCTTTTCCGTCTTACTATATGGTAGAACGTTGATTCAGTGCCGTTATGAACTTCATCACACACACACACACAAAACAACAACAAAAACCGACCAGAAATTGGTGCTCGTGGGAATTTGCAGTCACTACTAACAAACATTGAGCTGGACATAAATATACTCGTATCATCTCATCAAGTTCATCCACGCCATTGTAGTTTTATTTTAAACGAAAATTATAATTTCAATAAATAATTTTTCAACAAAATGTTTTTTTTTTTTCATTTATAATTTTCATACCATGAATTTATGCAGCTTTTTCACTTGGGGGTCCGTGGGCAAGTTTTGACTATAAAAGGGGTCCGTGGGCAAGTTTTGACTATAAAAGGGGTCCGTGGGTCAAAAAAGTTTGGGAACCACTGCTCTAGCTTATTAATGCCAAGAAGGATTACGCTAATTTCTCTTCCCCCCCCCCCCCCACTCCCACCTCTCACTCTCTTCACATTCACTGCAATCTGGCAGCTTGTCATCACGCCAAGACCTTATATATGACGGATCCTGGCCACATTATTGCAACTGCATGCTAAAACTGCATTATCAAGAAGGATTTTATTTGTAACTTGTGGCCTAACATTTTATTTTGTCGTGTGATTTTTTTTTCCTAGGTTTGGGAACGGGGATGGAGGGCGGATGGGGTGTGTGGACAGTGAGAGCGTGAGGTCTTTAAGACCCGACTCTACAGGGTTGATTATTAAGTCAATGATGTTTTTTAGTGATACACATGTTGGGATAAAAGAAACACGATAATAGTTTTACTAGTACTTATTTGACCATCTATGATTTGAGTATTTCTGCACCTATGGTTTTAAATCACATCATATCGGTAGGGACCGCATTGATACATTGGCTTGCAATGACCACCTCCCCTTGGAAGAAGGAGGGCAGTGTCGAACGTAGTGATTTGCGGGCCCGGGGGCCCTTGCATTTTGACATTCGACACCATGACATGAGATAATGTAGGCCCTATGTAATATTTAATGTAAAAAATAATTTGGTGGCCCCTCTCAAGCTGGGGTCTGGGATGGGGGGGGGACTTTCAAATTTGGACCCTCCTTCCCCACCCTAGGTACGCCTCTGAGGGAGGGGGCTATTGTCATCTAACACCACCACCCCAAACATCCCTTCACCTGTCCCCGGGTGAACTACTCCAGTATGGGTCACGATAGAACGAACTGTCGTGGTTAGGGGGCCCTTAACAGCAGGTCAGGTGAGAGTGCGGTGCTGATCAGATTTTATTTCTGGACTCATAACTGCTGAAAAAAGACAAACTCATGATATTGTGTATGTGTGTGGGGGGGGGGGGTGAAATCAAAACTGACAGCACACTATGTGACCATTTTGATCCCCACCCTAGGGGAAGGGGGGATAGTAGGCTATATTTGGTCACTTGCTGAAAGCTCACCGACTTATAATAGACATATGATTGAGTAGATGATGGTCTGGCGTTTTGATAATGATATTATTTGTCCACACACACACTCGCCCTTGGCCCCAGCAAATGAAACTCGATCTAGCCCCTCCCACCCCCCCTCCCCAACCAACGTAAGGTTAAGCTCCCCACCCCTGGCTAGACAGTACGTGCCTACTCCTCTGTCTGCCTTACCTATTTGTGTATCGCTATGATTATATACAAATAAAGCGTAACAAATCAACAAAAATAAATAGCATGGATCCCGGATGTGGGGGCCTAAGTGGTATCAACAGTAAATGCGAAATCACATGACTTGGATACAATCCTCCTTTCCACCCCCCCCCCCTTGCCACCCTCTTTTATGCCGAATTAAAAACAAAAATTGATAAACAGCAAATGACTCTGTCATATATCAGCATGCAGATTTCTCACACGCTCTGTGCCTCTTTAAATATATAAAAAATCCGCCCAAATGCGGACTTTATCAGTAATGAAGAGTTTAGAGCGAATGATGGCTTGAGTGTCATACGTGAGTGTTTCGTTAAAGGCCGCTACTGTTGCAGTGCCAAATCTGTGGATTTTGGGGATCCGGGGGAGGGGGTTGGCCTCTTTGGGGGGGGGGGGGGTCCTGCATTTGCTTATTTGGCTTTTCCATAGCATAAGAACGGCTTGAATCCTTCACACATGTCAACCTACACCTGACCGCAATGCTTGGGTCAACAGGGACTTCAATTTTTGTCTAAATCTTACGTCAAATTTCAAATTTTAATGAATTTTATTTTTAAAAAGTATACTTAGTTTATTATATACATAAAATCTTATTTTTTTAGGCAAAAGTTAGCCGTCAGTCATATTGAAATATGCTGGGTTATTTATTTTTATTTCAGATTTCAAAAATAAAATTATCATATAGCGTACAACAAACATAAATATTCTCATAATGACAATCTAAAATGACTTCATAGAAGAAATGCATAATTTGTTCTGCCAACTGGTAATAGAATTTTAAATAGATATGAAGTTGATGATCATTACCTTTTGTGTGAATAGAACGGGTGGTGGGGGGGGGCAAGGGGGTGGGGCGGCGCAAGACTTGTTTGCATCCGGGCGGCAGATATGCTAGGCTCGGATCTGACCATCGGGACCTGGTGACCAGAGGCACCACCTTATCTAAACATTTTCGGCCTTGACACCTTTATAGTTTGAAAAGAGGGGGGCGTCCTAATATATATTTGCTTAAGCCCCCCCCCCCAATGTACCTTTTCCAAGCGCCCCACCCACCCTTAAAAGTACCTTCGTCGAGCCCCCCCACCCGCCGCACCCCCCCCCCCCCCAATGGTAAGAACGGTTCTGCTGAATGACGAGGGGGATTGGAACATTTTTATCCTCGTTGATTGAGTCTTATAGAGCCAAGGCCACCTGATTGTATGGCTTTTAAATAACATCTAGCACAGAGGTTTTCAACCTGTGGTCCGCGGACCCCCAGGGGTCCGTGGGGAGCTTCAAAGGGGTCCGTGGGCACAACAATGAAATTAGGGATTTTCTCGTATAAATTATTGCTCTGTTTGGTTGATTGGTTAGGTTTTAGCAACAAAAAAAATACAAGCTATGCCAATGTTTCAGTTTCAGACAACAATGTGCAGAATTGAAAACTCTGCTAGTACTTGCTTATGCTACGTCTGATATATGAACTAGAATT